>VZRL01006154.1:281536-355198 GCA_013397895.1 Origma solitaria | reverse complement strand
GCTGCCGCTGCTGCTGCTGGCGCTCGGTCTCGCCGCGGCCGCCAAGTCTCCGTACCAGCAGGTCCTGCAGCACAGCCGGCTCCGCGGCCGGCAGCACGGGTAAGCCGCGCCCGCGGGCACGGGAGGGCAGGGCAGGGAGGGGACACCTCTTGTAAAGCCTTTCCATCCCCTCCGTTTGCCCGGATCCCGGGCGATGCCCGGTGCTCGTCCCGCGCAGCCCGCGGTCTTTGTGCGGGCGCGGAGGCGGCGCCGAGCCGCGCACCGCCGGAGCTCTCTCGGGAACCGCTGCTTTCACTTCTTTCTCTCGCATCCCCCGGGAACTTCTCTCTTTCGATAACTTTTCCCCTTTTCCATCACGGAACTTACTGTTGCCGATGTTAGTTCAGACCCCTCAATGCTTCTCTCTAAGGATAAAAGGGATAAAAATCCCTAGATTTTGAGCCATTAAAGGTTTTGTGGAAATGATTCTCCTTTTCATGAATTTATAGAAAGAAAAAGAGAAACTCTTTGATGTCTCTGTGGAGTCAGCACCAATTTACTCTTTGACTGGAAACCCCAGTCAGTCTTGGAAGTTTTCTTGACAAAAATAATCACTTATTTACTCACAGACCTTACAAGATAAGGCCTATGGAAAAATGCATGTAGACCACTCTTGCTTGATACACAGTATGTTATGGAGTGAGTATTTTGAGTCTTCATTAATAGGCAGAAAACTAACCCAAGGTTAATAGCTGTTCCACCTGGTTTTAAAATTTATTAAGAATTAGGAATGGTGAAAGGATGATGGACCTTTCAGCTGGCTTCCATCTCTCAGGATCATGACAGTGATTGAGTTGAAGCTTCTGTTTAAGTGCATTGCTGGAAGCAGGGTCATGAAATACTTTATATTAAAAAAAAAATCCCAAGACTTAAATATTGCTATTTGATACATTCTCTGGCTGGGATCCAGGTCAGAGCTTATGACAAGGGGTGTGCTGTTTGTATGTCTGATCAGGTACACAATCCAACAGGCAAATTCTGAGCTGTCTCTTTGTCGTAGATCCGTAATGCCAGAATTACAGTGATTTACCTACAAATGCCGTTAACCTTGTTCACCATCTCTGTGTGATGTGGAACTAAGTAAATACCTGGTTCTGCTGATAGCCCTGAGAGTGGAGTTTGCTCAGGCTGGATAAGTTAGGGCAGTCCTGGTGTAAATCAGTGCACTCATGTCTGCAGACATAAGCTTGTTTTGTTACTCCCTGCACAACTCTCAGAGGCACAGGGTAAGATGTGACTGTGGTCCACTCTGCAGCCTGAGATCTTTGGAAGACACGAAGAACTGGAATGCCAGAGCTTCCCTCTGAGTTGAGATAAACCCAGCGTAGCTGACCACAGCTCTTTGCTCACTGCTCCCATTCTGACGGAGGGAGTGATTCATACCAAGCTGATTTTTGAACATGCACAGAATTTTGAGCATTGATTAATGATGTGCCAAAGAGATACAGCAACACAAAACCAGCCAAAAACCTCCTGGATGTGAGGCATGTTGTGTAGCTTGCAGGAACCAGCTCTAGAGGGATGTGCAAGCAGGACTGCCACCCTTTGCTGTGAGCATCCCCCACACCATCAATGCCCCTATTGAGCTGAGGGTGAGTTGGGAGGCAGAGCTTGGCTCTACAGCAAAACTTGTACGTCTTAATTAACTTTTTTTTTTTTTTTAAATGAACTAGTTCAAGTCAGTGAGAAAAGCTGGAAAGTGTATAAGGAGCATTAATTTGAAGATGAAGGAGTGCTCTCCCCAAACCCACCCAGCTTTGTGGGCACAGTGTGATGCTGGGGAGCTTCCTGGCCATAATCACTGCAGGTATCTGGGGCTGTACATTAAGTTCTGCTCTTCTCAGCTTCTTCCCAAGGGCAGCCCCTGTCCCAGCAGCTCCCAGCTGCTGCTGCCAAGCCAAAGGCTTTGGCTGAAGGGGAACAATAGGCAGTTTTATCCTGGAGTCAGCGCGGCTGGCTGGGAACGGCATGGCAGAGGTGATGAACTCCAACGAGGAGAGGGAAGAGTGTTGACAAATTCATTTTAAGCCAGACTGGGCAAGGAACCAGAACATGCAATGCGGGGAGCCGCTACTACAGCGTGCCTGCGGGAATCATTGATAACGCGGCCCTGAGAGGGGGCTTTTCCACACTGAGGAAAAACTGGAAAGAAGTTTTCCCCCATAAGTCAGGGAGGGAGGAGCAGCCCCACAGAGCTGCAGTCCCAGGCAGGGAGGAGGGAGCAAGGCAGTTCAGTACTGTCCTGGAGGCACAAGGGTTTTTTTGGCAGGCTGCTCCTGGGGATACGGGGGAAGTGATCAAACAAGTCCTTCAGTAGCCAGGCTTGTCAAGATGAATATTAGAGGGATTGTCCACTGCCGTCAGCCAGACGCTAAAATCGAGGCAAGGTTTGGAATTTCGATGTAATTGGAACCATATTTCAGCACGGTGGAGCCGGGTGGCCAAGGTGGGCTGAGTCAGAGAGCACAGACGTCTCTCTAAGTGATGATTTCGCTTGGAAATTGCTGAATCTGGGCCAGTTTGCACCAGCTGAAGGTTTGGTTTTGTGATTTCTAACTTTTTTTTCAGTAGGTTCTTGCTCCTTGTTCCCTGCCTTATATACAGAAACTGAATGAAATCCTTTCATGAGGAAACAAACTACCATTGCTGGATGTGGCAGTGGTGAGGGAAACGATGAGCTGAGTGCCCCCAGGTCCCACGGGTCCTGTCTGTCCCCTCGGGGCAGGATGAAGGTGCCTGGGACACGCAGGGTCGGGTCCTGGTGCGGGGCCCTGCAGCAGCAGAGCCAACAAAGGCTCATTGAAGGCAAGCCAGGCTCCCGCAGGGGCTGGCACCGGAGCCAGCCGGGGTACAGGAGAGCCTCAGGTTAATTCATGCTAATGATGGGCAGCCTGGCCCGTTTTGGGATGCCGGTGAAAAGCTAGCACGGCCGCAGGAGGACTTGGTGGTTGGGCTGCAGACTCTGCTTTTGTTCATTTTGGGGGGCAAGCGGGCAGCGCCGCGGTCAAACGCAGCGGGACACAGGCTGCTGCCTGTTCTCCTCAGCACATCAACAAGACCTTCAAAGCAGCATCTCCGGGCCCCATTCGGAGTTTCATTTGTGCGAATGAAAACTCTGCCTTGGACGGCACAGAGAACTTCTGACAGGCTGAAGTGATGATTTATGTGTTTTGCTTAATTATTTGTTTTCCCTTCATCTGCTTGGCAGCCAGGACTGCACATACTCTTGGTGATGCTGCTGCAACTGGGACGTGGTGGTGGTGCTGGGAATCCAGCCTCAGCTGGGCCAAGCATCCTCAGCTTGCTTGGGCACTGGCTACACCTCTGGTCAAGCCCAGGGGCAGCTGATGGCTTTGCAACGCAGATCCATAAATCATATCTTTTGTGCTGACCATGTTTTGCCTACGCCCGTGTGCTGGCCACAAACCACAGAGATGGTGAGCCAGGCAGAGAGAGAAATGCTGTGCTGGCCAAACCAGCAGCAGGGAAACTCCCAGCTCCTGCTTGACCACATCTCTGCTCGCGGTGATAGCACTTCTTAGAAAGCTGAAAGGCTGCAGGCAGCTCTCAGCAGGGCTGCTCACACGTGGAACACCAACCACCAGGTTTTTTTGGCTGAGCATGAGCTCTTGGTACTTTGTGGGCTGACACAGCCACTCTTGATCTGGGCTGTCTTATCTGCTGAGTTGAAACAGGGGAGGGCAGTGCCACTGCTCCTTTTCCCCTCATTCAGCTCAGCAACCACGTCCACAATTTGCTGGTTCTATTATACAGCAAAAGTTCTGGTTTTGGTGCAAGTCTGTAGGCTGATAAATATCTGTCTTACCTTTTTTTATGTGCTAGACAATAAAATAATGGTTTCTTTTGGAAGGATTTGTATTTTTGCATGACTTTCTCAGCTTTTATCTGTGATCCCAAATATTAAGTAGCTGTTTGCCATGGAAACACTGACCAAAGTATTTTTACTTGATTTTTTATATTTTGGTGAGAGGTGGAACATGGAAAAAAGTCAAGAATTTGCACTCAGTGAAGGAAGAGATGCTCTGGCAGACTCAAGAGAGATCTCTTTCCCCTCTTCATGGTGGTCATTATAGGCTCAAATCCAGCAAGTTGACTTGTAGCTCTCAAGGTTTCCTCCCTCGCAACCCCAGCAGGGCTTTTTGGGCACTGTCAGGTGGGATCTGGCTCCATCTTGGGGGTCAGCACTGGAAGGAGGGAGGCTTACAGGACCCTCTTGTGCTCTGTTGTTCCCTGCAGCCCCAACGTGTGTGCGGTGCAGAAGCTGATCGGCACCAACAGGAAATATTTCACCAACTGCAAGCAGTGGTACCAGAGGAAGATCTGCGGGAAGTCCACGTAAGTCCCTGAGTGCCAGACAGGGTCTCCCCAAAGACCCCGCTGTGGAGGTGGGTGCCAGGTGGGAGAAGCAGATGGCAGATGTGGGATGTCAGAGCCCATGGTGTGTGTGTGTGTCTCGTGCGCATGTGTTAAGAAATGTTCTAGCTTTTTATTCCCTAAGAAATATTTGTTTTTCTAAAACACTTTAATGTTAAGAATGAAAAGTGCCATGTAAATATAAGACCTGATTGTTTATTCTAATTGCATTTCTATATATACTTATATAGCTCTCAGTGCTGTAATGAAGGGTGTACCAGATGTTTTCTAGCACTCAGCCCTGTCTGTCTCTATAATAGGCTCAATGCTGCCTAGATTTAAGAAATAAAAAAGCAGAAAAAAAGGCAGCTCAGAGCTGATGGATATTGGAGAGAACGTAAAATTCATCTCCATCTGTTTGCTTTGGAAGGGAAAACAGAAATAAAAGGAAAGAGGTGTCAGCTTTAGCCAATGCTCTCTGATGACTCCACCAGGAAAGTTAATCAGACTTGCAGGCCAATTCCACGTCTGAAATTGCAAACAATAATATTCAAGTAGCTGTTGTATGAAGAATCTGTGTGAGCAGCCTCAGGACATTCTTTTGAAAGATGCAGTCAGCAGATAATTAAGGCTATGCATGCTTGACTATCTGCCAAGCTGTAGAGCAGGAGCAGGGAATCTTTTTCCTTGCTATAGTCCAGACTGGGATTTTGGACATACTTGCTGGCCCAAGGACCATCACAACTTCCAGGGTCAGTGCAGAGATTCCCTGAGCAGTGCTGGCTGTGGGATCAGAGCTGTGGGCCAGGTCTCATCCTGGATCTGCAGGGTCAAGAACAGAGAGAAGAAAATCCTCTCATGTGTTTCCCTTATGGCCCAATGTAAATTGCAATTAGATCTAGAGGAACATGCTGTTATTTACTGCAGATTTGGGTTGCCATCGTTGGTTTAGCTGTGACACTTGGCCGTTGGGATTCATGTCAGGTGTCTGGTCTGGCGTGGGGAGGAGGGAGGTAAACCAGGAGTCATCACTGTCCACAGATTTTGGCTTTTCTTTATACTTATCATGAATTTGCCCTAAGAAGGAAGATTGTGTACTTTGGGAGGATGCACTGCTGGATGTACTAAATAGTGTGCATGTACCATCGTTTTCCTTACGTCCAATTGTCTTTTCAGAAAGAAACCATAAAAGAATATAAAGGAGAGGTAATATTGTAAAAACAAGCAACCATCCCCCCTCCCCTTAACCCTACAAACCCAAAAATTTGGGAAGGCTTAACTTGGGTGATGAGAGTTCAGGCTGTCATCTTGGCTGAATAATGGTGCTTCTTGACATGAAATGGACAAGTTTATGGCACGGAAATGTGGTGCCTCATCATTGCCTCTTCTGATAACAGAGTAGCTTAGTATTTCTCCAAAGAAAACATGACTCAGTTATGGATGTGGGAGAGTTTTGCTGCTGTGGTCACTGAAAGGCAAAGCAGTCCAGCCATGGATTTCTTTAGCTCAGAAGCAAATGAGAAACTAACTTTACGTAACCCAAGTGTGCAGCTGTATTTGGCACAGACAAACTCATCCACTTATCTCCAGAAGGAGCTGGAATAACCTGCATCTCTCAGTATTTCATAATTTCATTTGAGGAGATGGGGTGGTCTCTTCTACCTCATTTTCTCTTGCTTTTACCCAAGTGTCTCACCCAATGATGCATCACTGAGAGAAAAGCACACAGAGTATTAACCTGCCTGTTAACCTATGAGGTAATCTTTCCATTATCCATGGAATTTGCTCACTATTCTGTGCTTTACATCATCTCCACAATGGGTGTTATTGTCTCCTCTCCTCCCAGTCACTCTTGAGCCTGGGCCCTGCTTTCTCCTCTAGCAGGGCTGGTGCAGAACAAAAGACACGTGCCTTGACTCAGATTTTCCGGAGGACCCTGGGACAGCTCTGATTACAAATGTTTGCTTGTGATGGCTCCCACTGGACACGGTGTGCCTGGCATATGGAAGCAATCAGGAGACATTTGGGCTATAAAGGACATTGTGCATTGTGCTGTAGCAGTCAGATTCCTACAACAGTGTCAGGAGATTGCTGCTGTGCCATGCTCAGGTGTCAGAGCCCACGAGAGCAGGTGGGCACAGCTGACGGTGCTCAGCATGAGCCTCCAAACTGGCCCCTTCTGTTGGACTGAGCTGGTCCTTGAGAGGTTTTGAGAATCCCACAAGCCCTTAAATCCCAGAAAAAGTCAGGATTTGGCATGTTTGTCATCATAAGTGGGTGGATCCAGCCTTTGCTTGGGATCTATAGTCAGCAGTTCTCTCCTAAAGCTGTGTGTGCAGGGGGATCCCCACCATCAGCCCTGGGGCATGGTGGAGCTGCCTAAGCATCGTCATTTTCTCCTCCTCCTTAAAGGTTTTTCCCACCTGAGAACAGTCCTGGGAGGAGACCCTTGACCCATCTCATTTGACCTGGCTCTTATCCTCCCTGTTTGCTTAAAGGGTCAGTGGTGCTACAAGTTGTGTGTGTGCTGCAGGTGAAAATGCCTGGCTCTTGGACGATAGTTTTGTCTGCTTTTGTTTCTGTCCTTTTCCTGCTCTGAGCACTGTTTCAGACAGGTGGTGGGGAGGGAGGTCAGTGAGAGACCAGGAACTGCCAAGGAGCAAAGCTGAGCTCCTGCAGAGCTGGCTCAGAGCAGAGAAATTCATCCCCGAGCAAGGAGGGCAGAGAAGTTGCTGCAAGCCTGGAGCATAACTTCACTCCTTGTGGAATGATCACGTCCTGCATCGGGAGGCTCAGAGTGACTGCAGCAGCAAGGAAAGCCGGCCTGAAAAACCCAAATGTGCTAACTCCACTGGGGCTGGTTGTGCACAATGGAAATTTTAACTCATGTATCAGAAGACTCCTACCTCTTTATCTGGCTTTTTTTAAAATTTGTTTTTCTCCGCCGAAGTATTGGCTCACACAGTTACAGAGAAATTAGGTAGAGGATTTATGTGCAGTTTTTATCATTGCTGATGAACTGAGATAAGACAGTTGGCAGGAAGTCTGACACTGCTTTGATTTTAATAAGCTCTGAGACAAAATTGTTTTAGTAATTAGGTAATTTTCCACTGTTGGTTATACCAGAGCCAGAGAAATAGTCTATTTAGAGTATATCTTCATCATTTTTCTACCTCTCTTATGCACTGGACTCATTCTTCCAGAACTGGGGTTGCAATGGAACATGTGCCCACACACTGTTATGTCTTGAGAATGTAAAGACAACTCATAAATTTTGGTTTTGATTATTTTTTGAGGAATAATCCATTAGTGCGTTCCTTTTTTTTCCCCCCCTTTTCAATTAACTTTCCTTTTTTCATGTCTGATGTACTTTCCTCAGTTTAGAAAAAAAATTCTGGCACTTATTTTACAAAAACAAAACATATGGGCTTTATTACAGGAAATTATTACAAATGGATCTTTTTTCACTAATATATGCCTAAGCTTATTTTTATTACCTTGAAAAATGCACTTAAAATTTAATTTCAGCTCCTAAGAATGCAACAGCCGTGGAACAATGACTAATAAAAGGGTAAACTAAAGGAGCTTGCTTCTGCAGGCAGACGCAGATAGACATTAAAGAAATACAGTGTTGCAAAACCAGAGGCTAAAAAACTGTGGATTTGACTTGAAATTACTCAATGAGGAGGTCAGGAAATTGTGGTCAAGGCATTGGAGAGTGGATGACAGATGCTCTTTGTGTGATGGCAGTGCTGGTCTAACCCCCACGGCTGTGGATGGGCTGTGCCACTGAGCAATCAGCACAAACAGGGATGGACGGGGTGATCCCAAGGGTTTTGTGCAGAACCCACGCTGTGGTGCCGTGCCTGGGAGGGGAAATTCTCCTCCCTGGGCAGCAGACCGTGGCTCCAGCCCAGCTGGAGCAGGACATGTCGGGAATGGCCTTCCTCCCCATGGATGTGCAGGGCACAGCAGCGCAGGGATGCAGAGCATCCTTCAGCCACGGCTCTGCTGCTCCTCCCCAGGGGCTGCAGGACCAGCTGGGAGGATGCCCTGGGCTCACCCCTGAGCCAGGGGTGCCTTTGAGTGGGCTGGGTGGTCTCGTGCTTCCACCAGGTCAGGCCAAATGCCTGAAGCTGTGTTTATAACCCTCACCGCTGGCTCCTTGGAGGTGCCAACCCTTGGCTGAGCCCTCTGTGCTCACCCAGCCTTGTGCAGCAGTTTGGAATGGTGATGTGCCAAACACCTCAGTGCTTCCTGCCAAGAGCTTCCCTTCGTGTTGGGGATGCCCACAAACCCCCTGGGCAGCAGGAGCTGCAGGCGTGGAATCACAGAATGGTTTGGCTGGGAAGGGACTTCAGGCACCACCCAGTTCCACCCCCCTGCCACGGGCAGGGACACCTCCCACTAGACCTGGTCCCTGCGTCCCTTCCCAGTGCCCTGCCCTGGTGGCAGGAACCTAGGGCAGCCCTGAGCCAGTGTTCCACAGGCTGTGTGCATCCATGTCGTGCCCCTTTGGAGCAGCCCATTGATCTCCAACTGATCTATAAGTGAGGCTTTTAGAGCCTTTGTCAGCACTCAGGAATTATTTATGCTGAACTTTGGAATGATTTCTCTTTAATCAGCTCTTCATCTTTGATTGTAGGTCTGAACCAAGGGAACTGTCTAGACTGGATTTAGTTTCTAGGGTGAAAAAAAGAAAAATTGGAGGTAGGGGAGGGAAGTGGTGGGGGAAGAAAGTGTGTGTTTCCAATGAGCAGGAGACAGGGGGGCTGGGAAAGCTGAGCAGCAGGGTGTTAAGATCTCCAGTAGTCAAAGGAAGGGATTGCTTTAGGCAAACTCTTTCCCACATGGAATATATAATGTCTAGACAATCAGTCTGGGTTTGCTTTGTAATTCTCTTAGGAAACCGTGACACAGAATTTATTTGCTTCTGTCACAGAAAAGCAGGTATTTGTTTCACTTTCTGCCTCTTAATTACCCTGAAGAATTCCCTATTAAACCCCAGGCATTTCCACTGTTTGTTAACAGTTTTTAAATGATGACAAATATCTGAAGCTGGAGGATTTTCCTCTTTTTGAGAGAGTGTGCTGAGCCTCGGCGATACAACATCCTACTTGTCTCAAATCCAGCCAGGAGCACAGAGGAAATGCTTGTCTTTGGGAGGAACACCTATTCCCTGGCTCCCCCAGCCCATCAATCAGGTGGCCTTGCTCCTTTCACACCAAGCACAGAGCAATAGGTAAAAGAATCTCCTGGGAAAAATAAACAGGCAGCTTCTGGATTGATTTTTTTCCCCTTTTCCTCTTTGCTTTTTTTTTTCTTTTCCCTCTTAGTACCAAGCCGTGTTCCCTCAAATGGCCACCTTTGAGAATCAGATTACTTATTTCCCATTGAGCTGCAGACGATGGATGCAGTTTTCAGGCAGCTCTTGCTTATTTAGGTCTGCAAATCTGCAGGACAGCCCAGGGTGGTGCCTCTGACCCCTTTGGCTTTACCAGGGGAAATTGCTGCCAGTCAGAAGGAAATGCTGCTCTGAGGATGCTCACATGGACACGGCTGTGCCTGGGGTGCCTGTGGATGCACATCCCATCACTGCTGAAGTTTCTCTTTGCAGGGCTTTTCCCAAGTTCTTGTGCCAGCGCACATATCTGAGAACAGGGTACTCCTTTCCCTCCAGGTCTGTCTTGTGGATTTTGCCATAAGTAAGCAAATTGTTTCTGGCGGTGGACAAAAATGGGGTGAAATGAGAGGGAAACGCTTGGCTGGTTTGGTCAAACAGCCAGGGTGGAGCTGCAGGGTGGTGTCCAAACAGTGATGAGATGTGACAGCAGCACTCAGCCGAGGAGATCCCCAAATCCCGCGGGAAACGTGCCCAGATGAACCAGCACTGGCAGTCTTGCTGGGACTGTGGAATCAGTTTCCACCCACTCCACTGTTTGTACAAAGTCTCCTGGAAAGTGTGGTTTTGGAAAGAAATTTTGTCTGCTTTTGTTCTGTGGAGAAATTGGCAACATGCAGCCCTGAAGGGGATAAAAACTGTGGTTTGTCTTTTATTGAAGTCTGTATTTTTAATGAAGAGTCTGCTTGGAAACATCCCCAAATACAGATGGACCCAGAACTGTAGGAAATAGAGAAAAAAATCAGTGAGACACTGTTGGTTAATCTGCCATATCCATCTCTTATTCCAGAGTAATCAGTTACGAGTGCTGTCCTGGATATGAAAAAGTTCCTGGAGAAAAAGGCTGCCCAGCTGGTAAAAATATGTTTGACATTTTTTACACTTCTTAAAATTATACAGCTGCCTAGAAAGGGAAACGTTAGAAAATTGCTCAAAGTGGATTTGATTTTTGCAATTTGTGCACAATATTGCCATGAACAAGTCCAAAATGGACTCAGTGGAGCACCAGCCAAGGGTCAGATCAGCTCCAAAGCATGCTAAATGTTCCAGACAACTTAGAACCTTGGATATAATTGAACTTAATCGAGCATGGGAGGGCCATAGGGAACTACTTATTCCAGCAAGTAATATAGCTGTATTGGAAATGCAAAGAAAAGGAATGATAGCGTAATAGACAGCTCTGCCAATCTCTGCTCATTTTTATTTTTATAAAGTCACAGAATGGTTTGGGTTGGAAGGAACCTTAAAGGTCATGTGGTTCCAACTCCCTGCCATGGGCAGGGACACCTTCCACTAGACCAGGTTGCTCCAAGCCCCATCCAACCTGGCCTTGAGTATTTTGGCAAGCAGGGAGTTAGCAAAATTGCATTTAGGAGAAAATACAGTTGATACTGGGTGGGAATTAACTGGGTTTATTGAAGGAAGTCATATTCTGCTTTTTCTTTCGGAACACTTCCTTCCACGAAAGTCTGATGCCTCCCAGTTAACCATGTGGGCTGGTGGTCAGTGGAGACTGAGACGAAAAGCCTGAGTACAAACATGATTGTGGGAAAGCAGTCAATAGCTCTTCTTATCTCAAGTCCCACCTGTATAAATCCAGAATAAGTCCATTCAAACTTGCAGAAATGCAGTAGATCTTGGATTATGCTGCTGTAATTGAGGGTGAAGCTGTCAGGCTATTATTATTTATTATCTAATTAATGAACAGATACCAGTCCCCTGATGTGCATTTCCCTGAGCGTTCTCACCAGCAGAAATCCTCTAATTCAGTCAGAAGGATGAATAATGTTTTTGGGAACTCAACCTTCTCTTCTTTCAGCTCTGCCTCTTTCAAACATCTACGAAACCCTGGGAGTGGTTGGGTCTGCCACCACACAGCTCTACTCCGACCGCTCCAACCTAAGGCCAGAAATTGAAGGACCTGGAAGTTTTACAATTTTTGCTCCCAGTAATGAGGCCTGGGCATCCTTGTCTGCCGTAAGATAATTTCTCTGCTTTCTCCTCTTCCTCTGATTTTCCCTAATGGTGATCCAGCTCTGCAGGGGTCTGGCAGAATAGACATAGTCTTGACAGAGGAAGGACTGTGGATTTCCAAGATGGTTATCACTGTACTGGTCCATCAGCTCTGGAGCTTTGCTTCTGAAGGATCCCAGCACTAGAGAGATGTGGATGTAGAAATCCCCTCATTCAGTGTTTCCTGCCTGTTACCATTAGAGATTGCGTTGAGACCTGCAGCAAGAAGCTTCCCATCCCTTTCCAGTTTTTTTGTTGACCTTTACGTTGCCATTCTGGTTGTTCTTAATTTGTACAAATAGCCAGTCCCAGCTGGAGCCTCAGTAATTTCCCACATGAGTGTATCCCATGCTCAATTAGATGTACGTTTCCTTTATGTTCATTTTTATTTTCTCACTCTGATACTTCCCCTCCTGAAATGGTCACTGCTGTCCTGCTGGTGCCCCTATCCCAATTGAGCATCCCTGTGAACAAGAACAAGAACAACTACTAGAGCAGGGAGGGGGGGATATTTTTGGGTCTCCCTACTGCTATGTCTTTGCCCCAAATCTGCCCCAGCAGAGCCCCTTGCAGGGAGGATGCTGTTGGGAAAGGTCTTTTGGTGCATTTGTCAGTTGGCTTGCTGCTCATCCCAATGCAATGATCCCACTCTGCAATCGTCCCCTTGTCTGCCAAGGATCGAGGGTGTCAGAGCTGTTAGCTGCTTTGCTAAGGCAAAAGATAACGATTTGAGAAAGCTGAGCTCTTAATTGGCACAGATGGCATGAGGCTGAATGAATCAGTTAATATTCATGCCCACACGCCCACCTTGGCAGCAGCCTGGGTGCAGCCAGACCTCCCGGCCCTCTCTAACAGCTGCCTGATTGCACTCAGTACTGAAAGATTGATTTTTCTGATTTGCAGGAAACTCTGGATTCCTTAGTCAGTAACGTTAACATTGAGCTGCTCAATGCCCTCCGCTACCACATGGTGGACAAACGGGTCCTCACGGATGATCTGAAACATGGAACCACGCTGAACTCCATGTACCAGAACCTGCCCATCCAGATTCACCACTATCCCAATGGGGTAAGGCATTCCCAGAGTCACAGAGTCACAGTGGGTCAGGTTGGAAGGGATCACAGTGGGGTCATCTGGTCCAACCTCCCTGCTCAAGCAGGGCAAACCCAGAGCATGTGGATTTTGTCCAGATAGTTCTGGGATATTTCCAGTGAGGGAGACCCCACACCCTCTCTGGGCAGCCTGTTCCAGTGCTTGGTCACCTGCAGTAAAGGAGTTCTTCCTCATATTAACCTGTCCAGAACAGGCTTGATTTTTGTCTGCCTTGCAGTTCCTACACTGTCCTTGGACCTCCAGGACTTTTTAGTGCTTAGGTTGACAGCTGTTGATTTAAGATACATATTTTGAAGGAGTTTGAAAAGAATATTTACAAGCAGATGGTTTCCTCAATGATGTTGCAGGGCAGTTGCCCATGTTGGTGTGTAATTTTGCTTGCCCAAGTATTGGTTCTGGCTTATTTTCTTAGTCTTGGTGATTGAGGGTAAACAAAACCACTGATGATTTTCAAAGCTCTTTAAACACGAAGCATTTCAAACAGTCCTGATAGAATGATCTCACTCTGGTGTGTTGATAAGGAAATCACATTTGTGCTCTTGCTGATTCAATAAAGTGCTTGCTGTGTTTGAAATAGAAATAGAAAAGCAGCAGAGGCTGCTTTGCCTTCTGGTTTTAGTGCAGGTACCACCCCGTGGCTCTTTCCCTCTGCAGATTGTGACTGTGAACTGTGCCCGGCTGTTGAAAGCTGACCATCACGCCACCAACGGCGTGGTCCATGTCATCGACAAAGTCATTGCCACCACTACGAACACCATCCAGCAGATCATTGAGACCGAGGACAGCCTGGAAACCCTTCGGGTGAGTCCACACATGGGTGCTCCAGGTCTCCTTAAAGATGCTCAGTCATCCCATTCCCAGTGAACTGTCCCGAAGAGCTTTGCCAGTGTCTCTAGGGGCTGTGATCTTCGAGGTGCTGATGAAATCCTTGTACCAATGTGGCTCCTTTTGCTTTAGGAAGAGAAATGTTTGCTATCACTGCAAGCAGGGTTTTATGACAATAATTGTCCCCCTTCTACGTCTGTTCAGAAAAGAGATAGACTGAGTCTGTCTCCTCAGTCTTGTAAGGGAGTCGGCCTTAGGAGATATGAACTGTTCCAATTTGATGTGCCCTGATTTATTTGCCTCGGTATTTGCCAAGTTAAAGGAATAGCTCAGAATGTACAGGGGATTTGCAGTTAGCCAGCTGTGGGTTCTGATCTGAGTTATTCACTGGAACTATTGTGACCCCTTCCAGGCATATCTGGCTATTCGAACTAGCTCTCAGTCTTGCCAAAAAAAAAAGGGCTCTTGTACTCAAATTTCTGGAACACCAGAGAACCATGGGGCTGGGTCAAATTTATAAAGGGACCAAAGCGCTGAAAGAAGCTATTCAGGATTTTTTGTAAGTCCTCTGAAATTATAAAAGCCTTAATAAGTCTGGCTCTTAGTGTGTGCCTGGACAAAGTTTCTGACCTTTGTATTCTGGCTGAATGTGTTTTAAGCTCTCTCCTTATTTCTCCGAAGGCTGCTGTGGCTGCATCCGACCTCAACAGCTTGCTGGAGAGCGAAGGGCAGTACACACTCCTGGCTCCGACCAATGAAGCTTTTGAGAAGATCCCACGAGAAACACTGAACAGGATCCTGGGAGACCCAGAAGCCCTGAGGGGTAAGTGCTTGTTTACTGAATCCACTGAGAGACTGGGGAGTATTTTCCAGTTCTTCTAAATTTTTTCTCAAGGACATCTCAACAGCTCCTTGATACACTCTGACAGCAGCTCCAGTAGACAGATGTGACAGAGCCCATCTTTTTTAATTGGACAGCCCAGAGCCCTTTGATTGTCGATGTGTAGATGTGGCAGAGAGAGTGCCATCTAGATATGGAGGAGGTGCAGAAGCAGTCCCTTTTCTGGGTTTTCTTTTAGCACTTTATGTGGTGGTGACTTCTATTGATCCAGGAAGGTGCAAGAAAAGCACAATCTCATCAGTGTAAGTTCCCCTGACAAATGAGTCGAATACCCACAGGAAGCCTTTTGAAGTTGGCAAAGGTGTATAAAAAATTACTCTTTTTAGGCATTTTATTTCCCAGGCTGTGGAATTAAAATCAGCACAATTTAAAATGACTGCATGTCATGAGTACACCCTGGCCATTGAACACTGAAAGCTGCAATACTTTCATAGCTGATTTTTGCCTCTCTCACAGACCTGCTGAACCATCACATCCTGAAGTCAGCCATGTGTGCTGAGGCCATCATCGCTGGCCTGACCATGGAGACTCTGGAAGGAACCACTCTGGACGTGGGCTGCAGTGGGGAGGAGCTGACCCTCAACGGGAAGCCCATCATTGCCAACAAGGATGTCCTGGCAACCAACGGCGTTGTACATTTTGTTAATGAGCTGCTGATCCCAGACTCAGGTACTGTTGCCTCTCCCTGCCCTTCCTTCTGTTGGCTTTCTTTTGTCTGTTTTGTCAAGGAAATACTGGATTTAGAGGGCATAGTGATGAGTGGGTAGCCTTTAATGCAAGGTTACTATGTGTTGCTTTTCTTTTCAGCTAAGACTCTGTTTGAGTTGGCACAAGAATCTGAAGTTTCCAAGTCTACAGACCTTTTCAGACAAGCTGGTCTCAGTTCTCATCTAACTGGCAGTGAGCAAGTGACCCTCCTAGCCCCAGTGAATGATGTGTTCAAAGGTAAACCAGGGATTAAATCCCTTTCTTCTATAAGTTTGGGCCACAGATCTCCTTCAAACAGTCTTCAGCCAAGCTTCAGTGCACAAATATGCAAATCCTCTCTCAAATGCCTCGAGGCAGTGGCATCTAGCTTTACAATTTAAAACTGATGTGGGTAATACTCTGTGTTTGAATGGTTTTTAGTGTCTCAATAGCCATTCTAAAGGAATCACTGGTTCTTTCCGTACCTTTTGCTGCAGATGGACTCCCTGTTATTGACAGCAACATGAGAAACTTGCTTCTGAACCACATTGTCAAAGACCAGCTCTCCTCTAAATATCTGTATCATGGACAGAAACTGCAGACTCTGGGGGACAAGGAGCTGAGAGTTTTTGTGTACCGCAATGTGAGTCCTTCCTGGGTGCTGTGCTCTGTGTGGCTGAGTGATGCTCAGTGTTCTCATGGTAGAGCTGTCATGTAAAAAGTGTACATGAGCACCATGGAAAGTATCAAAATCTCTTTTGAAGCATACTCTAATGAAGTCTTTTGTTCTGTGATTGTGTCTGCAGAACCTTTGCATTGAAAATGCCTGCATTGCTGCCCATGACAAGAGGGGAAGGTTTGGGACCCTGTTCAGTGTGGACAAAATGCTGACTCCACCCACTGGCTCAGTGATGGATGTTCTCAAGGCAGACCATCGCTTCAGGTGACCTTTCTGCTCTTCCCCAGTGCCAGTTAGGAGCTGAAGAGCTGCCAAAGCAGCTTCTATTTATTATGGGCTGTAGTCATGACCATGTATATGTTTTTTTAGCATAGAAAGATCATCCAAAACCATGGTCTCCCTGAATTACAGGGAGTGAAACTTCAAATAACCCTCAGTCAACTGTGAACCAAGAGTGTGTGGTTCCCTTAATACCATAGGAATCTGACTCTGAAGCCATCTCTGCCCATCAGGTCCACTGTGGCCAGACCTCTCTGTCTCCCCATACCATTTGGTCCCCAAGGAGTCAACACTCCCAGGTTGCTTTGCCATTTCTCAAATGGTCTGGTTGGACCTCACAGGCTCATTTCCTCCCTAATTAACATTTTGGTTATTTGATTTGCTGGACCCCAGCAGGATTTCACAATTACAACTCTCTCCTGAGCCCAGCACGCAGCTGAGCAGTGGAGTGGTTTTGCATTTCATGCGTGTTTGTTTTGCAGCACGCTGGTGGCTGCAATCCAGTCTGCAGGGCTGACAGAGAACCTCAACAGGCCGGGAACCTTCACAGTGTTTGCTCCTACAAATGAAGCTTTCCGAGCCATGCCCCAGGGGGAACTCAACAAGCTGATGGGTGAGCATCTCCAGAGTGTTTAGGTGACCAGCTGCTGTGTGAGACTGCTGTGGAGCTGGGAGGAATGGCCACATTTCTCTGCTGTATCTCATCCTTTAGCTCTCCCTGTTGAAAGCATGAGCTTTCCTACCCAATGGATGTGCAGTATCAGAAAGCTGAGGATGCAGAGAGTGGCACTGAATTCCCCAGGTGGGGTTTCTACTGCCTGTGGTCCTGGAAGATGTGTTTGTAGTGTCTCTTACAGAGTCACTATGACTTCTAATTTGGCTGTGTTGGTGGTGTAAGCGAAATAACTCCCAGATGTTTCTAAAGGAACCAGTGAGGTCTCTGCCTTTTTTGAGGATGAAAGAAATGCGAATGTGACTCTTGACCACACAGGATCAGGGTGTCTGAAGTAAGTTTTGCAAAGAGACGACACGATCCACATACAGCCTCAAGTTACACTGTATGAAATTTAAGCAATGAAAGGCTGGGGCTGTTTTTCCCTCTACATGTACATGGACAAAGCAGGAGGTCCAGTCTGATCCTGGGAAGGCAACAAATGTTCCATTCTAGCTCAGACGAAGACCAGTATCCTGAAAAGCAAAGGCAAGCAGGCTGGGTGTGGAAAAAAGCATGGGAATGTTTAATAACTCCCTTCTGGATAAGCAGCACGATCTTTTATTTTGTTCATGTTGAAAACTGGTTGTGGTTGGAAACAATGTCAGGTATTTGAATGTAATGTCTTCTTGTCATTAAAACCCAGCCAAACATTGACATCATAATTTGGGAAGCATCTGCCCATGGTAGCTGGTTATCCTTTTAAGTGCAGGGATGAGGAACCAATAATATCAGTCCAGTCTTACGCTTCATATATAAATATTTCTGAAGTGTTTTACAGCCATTTACAATGGCTGCAGGAATGAAGATTCCCAGATGCAGACACTTCAGATGTTCTTTTCTCACACAAATGTTTAGCTTATGCCTCTGATGAAGAAGTGGATTGTGTTGGTGAGGATGTGCAGAGTGAACTGTGGACACCCTAGGAAAACCAAAATGGAAAAAAGCTTGCATACAGTCTTTGAAAGCACTGAAAGAAAAGGTTTCCTTTGCTGAGGGAGCTACTCTGGTGTTGTAGGTGGTGGCCACCTTTGCTCTGTAGGGCTTGCCAATGACCTTGTCTGTCGGTGGGGCTTGCCTGTGGCCCTGCATCCTCTGAAGGACAAGGTGGAGAAGCACTGTTGGCCTGCACTGTGCACGTCACCACCTCTTCCAGAAAAGAGATGGTGCAGGGAAAGCACCTTATCTTCCTAAAATCTGTTTCAAAGTACAGCTGTATGAGTAGAGACTCAGTGGGGTGGGATCAGGGCATCAATCTGTGAGACATTGGTGTCATTTCTCCTACATTTTTTCCCCTTCCGACCCAGCTGTGAGCATTGTTGCCAAGTGACACTGGCCTTGGTGACATTTGAAAATACCAGAATGCCATATCTGCTTCCTTATTTCACATGGGCCTTTCCCCACCCCATCCCAGACTTCCTTGGGAAGTGAAAGCAGCAAGAGAAGCAGGTTCAGGCTGTGCACAGTGAGAGAATGAGGGATGGAAACCCAGGAAAGAGGGAATTCATGTATAGGGCAGGCTTGGGAGGTACCAAAGTGGGACACTGGGACTGTCCTGGACCCACTGGGATCTCGACCTGCTCAGGCAGGAATGGCCTCAATGCCCTAACCAGCTCCTTCTGCCTGTTTTTGGGTTTTTTTGTTTGTTTGTTTTCTCAATTTTACATTGTCTCTTTTCTCCTTCAGGCAATTATGGTATTTCCCATGCAATTCCATTCCAGCACGTGAAATACGGGAAGCAAGTGCTGGTGCTGGTCTGGAAATGTAAACGCTTTCCTCCCACAGGTAACGCCAAGGAGCTTGCCAACATCCTCAAGTTCCACGTGGCTGACGAGATCCTGGTGAGCGGCGCCGTCAGCGCCCTGGTGAGGCTCAAGTCCATGCAGGGAGACAAACTGGAAGTCAGCATGGTGAGTCACCTGGTGTGGGGTTCTGTGGTCAGCAGGGCTCTCCAAGCCTAGGATCGAAGCTCATGTGGATGTGGAATGTCTCCAGCGCGGTCCCAGCAGCGTTTTCTGGGCTGTAGCAGAGGGACTGTTGCCATGTGTTCACTTCAACAAGCTGGAAGAATGAAATGTGGTTTGCTTCAGCTTTCTCCCCAGAAGACCAGTTGTGAATGATTTCCAGGAGCTGCTATAAATTCAACCCTGAGTCATGGAGGGGAAAGCATAAATAAATGAAATGAATAGCTTGTTCAGCTAACATATCTCTTTTTGGGTAATGAAAATGATTTCTGCATGGGCTCCCTTAGCACAGCAGGATTTATTTAGATATATAATTTCATTTCACAAACTCTACACTACATTAAGAGAATGCTGGATCCCATATAGAGCGGAAAAAAAATTTCAGAAAATAAGTAACCATGGCCCACTCTATCCATAAGAAAACGCAGGACAAAAGTGGAAGGGACAGTGTTTCCAGGTGCACTGAATTGGCCAATGTGCATGTTAGACTCTCCCCATGTCCAGTCCTGTCCTCTCCTCTCCTGATCCCATCTCCACAGCCATCCCCTGGCAGGTCACTGGTGGATGTGCTCTGCTCCTGTGGACAGCTCTCCCAGCCAGGGCACTGAGGAAGTCCAAAGCCTGCCAGCTGTTCCAGGACAAAGTGCCCAGGCTACATTTTGTTTTAATACTCTCCTTAATTGGCAAGAGGAGTGAAAATGCCTTCAGTCATCAAGTAAATGAATGAATGCTAAGTCAGGACTTTTTAAAATAACATTGGAAATGACAGAAGTCTCTCATCTTCTACTTTTTTTTTTTTTTTTTTTTTTTTTTTCTGAACAGAAAAACAATGTAATACATATCAACAAGGAGCCTGTTGCTGAAAGTGATATCATGGCCACGAATGGTGTCATTTATGCTGTGAACTCTGTCTTACAGCCACAGGGTAGGTCCATGGCGAGAAATGTCCACCTTGTTACACCAAAACTGCTTTGGGAGTGGCTGGGGACTTGGGCAATTGCTTCACTTTGGGGAGGAGGATTAGTCTGTTGTGGGATTTTCAACAGAAGATAGTGGAAGGAAGCAGCCTGCCCTCTCTGATGAGTATTTCAATGCTCTCAATGTTCCACCCTTAGCTTCAAGGCCACAAGAAAGAGGTGACGAGCCTGCAGATCCCGCGTTAGAAATCTTCAAACAGGCATCTGCATTATCCAAGGTAAAAAGGAAAAACCTCTCACTGTAAAACTGACAAAATCACATTTTGGTAATAATGAGTGGAAGATAATGTCACATTCATATGCTGACTTCCAAGGAATGTGAGCGTATGTGTTTCGTGGAATGATCCATCCTCTCTTCTTGCATGATTTCATTATATGAGAAATACACTTTGCAACACAAAGCCTCAGTTTGCAGCACACTGTGAATGCAACCTTGGCATGGTCCTACAGATATGTCAGCTCCCAATAAAGCAAAAAATCATCCATATTTTTTGGAGACTGAGGATAAATATATTAACATGCAAACTGTTCTCATGGCTGTTGAGATTTGTTGCATTTATGCAAACCTTGTGTTTTCTTTCCATGCAGGTTTCTCAAAGGAATCCTCGACTAGGTAAAACAACTTCTCCAGCTCATTTCTAATTCCCATTGTGTGTCCCAGCCCTTAAAGAGAGGTTTATCCTGTTCTCTTGGTGTCCAAGCAAGGTGTAGCAGGGACTGGAGGGGAGGGGACAGGGGACGGTTCGTGTCTGTCCCACCCACATTGCTCTTGTCCTTGGCAGCGCCCGTCTACTCCCGGATACTGGCGAGGATGAAGGAGAACTCGGGTGGAATCTGAGCCCATCGTGAGCAACATCAGGGCCTCCATCCCATCCGCTCCGGCTGACAGCTAACGAGAAGGACAGAATCGTTTTTAAAAACCAAATATCACCCTTAAATTTATTTTTGCTCGCAATGAAATGGATAGGAGAAATGAAAAGCCATATATATATGTATATATTTTAAGACCATTTTTATTTGGTTTTGACTTTAAAGTTCCCAGACCGAGGAAATGTTTTGAGGTTTTTTGTTTGTTTTGTTTCATTTTTGTTTTGTTTCTTTTTAAAATAAAAATTATTCACCAATTTTCAATTTTAAACATACCCCATTTTGGGCTTGATAAGTACATCCAAGGGTTGGTGCCTTTTTTTTTTAAACAAGTATGTCCTTCTTCCCTTGGATTTTAAAAGTCATCCATGAAATTCTGAATTGAAGGCTTTTAACAAAATTCTCTCTATTGACATTGAGAAAATTGCATAGTTATAAGCTATGGTTTGAAGCTCTTTTTTTTTAACTGGGTTGGTTTTTTTAATGCCTATGGGTTATAACTGTGCTGCATTTTGTTCACGAGATTTGAAATGAGACTTCTCCCTGGCTGAGGCCTTCCAGTAAGAAAAAAAAAAAAAGATTCATTTTTAATAATGGTTGTTTTTTAATAAAAATTAAAAATAAAATCAAAAATATAAATACAAAAAGTGATGACAGTGCTTAGTTGGGTTTCTGTTTGGTTTGAATTGCCTGATGGCACCGGGTGGTAAAACCTGAGCCCTGGGAGGGAGGGGAATCAGATTTGGCTGAATTAGCATTAACCTCAGCATGATCCGTGCACATCCCTCCCTCTGGATGCTCAGCCACCTTCCCTGGCAGCTGGAGCTCAGTGCCACATTCCATTTACTCTCCCAGCACGGCTTTCTATTCCCTCCCAGGCAGTCATTACCTTGGTGAAACCCAGGATTATGAGGCAAGAAAAAGAAAGAGGGTGTCAAGTGCAGAATACAAAAGACCCACATTGTTTAGGTTGCCCTGTCTGAGAAATTCCCTGATAGCTCTCCTTCCATTAAAAGCCCAGACTGAAATCCCACATGCTCAGAGCCATCTGCATAACTCAAATGTGTTAAAAATATCCTGCTCTACTTCTATTTCTCTTCCTCACCCCCCTCTATCTCATTTTTCTTTATTATTTTTCTGGCATGGTGCAGTCCCAATATTTAAGGCTGAGGAGGTAAAGGGGAACATTTTGAGCTACCTATTCCCAGCAGCTCAAGGCAGAACAGTTGTATCAGGGGATTGGCTTCTGGGGGAGGCTCAGCGTCTTGCTATTAAACTAATTAATTACTATTCCTTCAAAAGCCTGAGAGAGAGAAAGCTACCTCAAATCTTGCTCTCGTGTAGCATGCACAAGTAAAAGGGCTTTTTTTTGCATTCCGTTGTCTTTTTTTCTTCCTTGATGCTTCATAGTTAAGGGATATAAAATCCTTCACTTCCAACTTGCAAAGGTGGAAAATAGATCTGTTTCTCATCTAGGTGAGTGCCCCTTGCTTATGCCTTTTTTTGGGGTTTGGCCTCGTGACAAATTAATTGTTTCTGTTCAAAATGAGGCCACTTGAGTAGACAAGGGTAAGAGAAACTGCTGAGATGAGCTTAATAACCATGAGCAGTGCCATCTGCTGAGAGAGCAGTGTTCATCTCTTGGGAATACAGCCCTGGCTTGTCACAGCACGGTTTCAGGGCAGCTATTCGGACTGGTGGTGATGTGGTGATGGTCTCCTTTGTGCTTCACATGTGGCCTGGCTTAGCTAGGCTTGCTTTGAGGAGGTCATCAGGTCTATGAGTCCCTCTTTGCTCTCTCCCATTGCTTATTCTCCCTGGTCCTTTGGCAGTGCTCCCTCCCTCACTCCTCCTGCTGCCTGTTCCATCGTTGGAGCTGCTGTGGGGTGCCAGCAGCTCCCCACAGTGCTCTGCTTTGGGGGCTGCTGTCCCTGCTGTGTTGGCTCTGTGATTTCCCTGGGATCCGACACCCTGGGAAGCCATCACAGGGTGCCTTCCCACAGCTGTCTGCTTGGCAGCCCCCCAGGATTTTGGTGTCTCCAGATTATGGCTCATGTTGGTGGAAACTCCTGGGAGTTCTTGATTCCCTCCCTTTCCCTGCGCTGAGTTGGTTTCTCAGGTTTCTCTGAGTTGTGTTCAGGGAGGGATGCACAGATGGGTTCGATCAGTGGCTCTGGTTGAGCTGCTTGAATTGATCAGCAGGGACTGCATCCCTTGCTTTGATTCAGTGACACTTTGGGGATGTTTTTCCCCATGGATGTTCATCACTGTGCCTTGTCCCATGGAGTGAGGGTGGCTGCTGCCATTCATTCCACCAAGGGGAGCGAGATGGCAATGCTTCAGCCTTCAAGGGGTGCCCAGGGATGAAGCAAGAGGAGAGCAGCTGAAAAATGGGGAAATGAGGAGTGCTGAGATGATGGGAATAAAAACTTATCCGTCATTTTCTGAAGAAATATTTCTAATTTTTTTTAAATATGATAAAAGGTGGAAGTGAAAGGAAGAAGGAAGTTGCAAAACATAACTTCCCTGGGGAAGTGCTGGCTGAGGGGAAAACAACTCCCTGGGTGTGGGAACCTGTGGGATGTCCCAGCCAAGGGCTGTGGTGGGATGGAGGAGCCGGAGCACCTCCGTGTCCACCCCACAGCTCTGGGAGCCTTCAGACAGCAACACTCAGGGAAGGCAAGAAGAAAACCTGATCCAGAAACTGCTGAGTGAGGGTCTGGGCAGCTGCAGAGTCCCTGGGGCAGCCTTGGGAAGAGCAGCATTTAGGATTAGCCTCCTTGTGCAAACGGCACTGGGGTGTTCAGCACAGAGCCATATTGCACCGGGGGGTTCTGTTTCTCAGTGTTGACAGAGAATTTCCACATGAAACTCAGTGTTTGGCTGCACATCACCCTGAGCTTGAACCAGGGCTGTGCTCCACAGGAACTCCCTTCAGGCCTGGGGCAAAAACAGTAAACTGAGAGCAGATAAGAGCCTTTTGGAGGAGAATCTTGCTTTTTCCCTCCTTGGGAGTCAAGAGTGTTTTTCTATTGAAAATTTGCAGGGATTTGCAGCTGCCCTTGTTTACTCTTTTAGAATACTGATTCCTTCATTTGCAGCAGCGCCGGTTCAGCAAAATAATTAAATGCATGCAGAAATCCATTTAGGAAAAATACAGCTTTTAATAGTTTGCTGTAAGTCCTGAAATGATGCCACCATGGCTGGGCTGCTGCTCGTGGGCTGCTCCTGTGCCAGCGGAGCCCCAGTGCTCCCCGGGGTTGGAGCAGGGAACAGAAAGTTGTGCCTCTGAAGGGCTGGAAAAGCAAATGTTGACTGCAAAATGCTCTTTTGGAAAGCTTCATGTGGCAGTTTTGCTCATTTACATCTTGACATACGAACCAGAGGTGCTCTTCTTCTAGAAAATTCTTTTACTCTCTGGCAGCCTCCTGTAAAGATATTTAAGGCAAGAGGAAAAGCAGTGCTGAGCTTTGTCCCAAGGGAGATCTCACACGCAGGGCTGTAGTGGAAAACACGTGCTCCCCAGTGCCACAGGGACCTCGGTGTGCTTGGGAAGGAGGTTTGGAGCTGAGCTGCCCAGCGCTGGTGGGGCTGTGGGGTGGGCAAGGGCAGCTCCACGTGTGAGAGCAGGGACACAATCTGTGTCAGAGGCCAGGCAGAGGCTGAACGGAGCCGAGGATCGCAGCCAGATGTGCTGCAGGAGGATGACCCCTGGAAGGGTCACCTGGAGATGGGGAAGCCACCCACGGGCCGTCAATGGAAAACTGTACTCCGGCTTTTCTGCTGTAGGGAAATTCCTGTTTCCACACGTGATTTATTGGAAAGTCATTGCACTGTTAGCCGCTGTCCCAGGAGGAACAAAGAAAAACTAAGGGTAATATTAGTGCTGGTGAAAGATAGCCTCGAAGGAGCAGTTGGGATCAGAAGCATTCAGCTGTGGCTCAGGCGACTTTTGCATTATTTTGTTTTTCTTTCGAGTTGTTTTTGGAGACATATTTAAGAGATTTTGCAGAAACCTGTAAATTCTCCAAAGAAAGATATTTAGGGGGACTTTCTTTCCAACAGTGAATGATGCGTTACTGTTTCCTATACTTTTATGATCAAACACTTTGCAAAAGCTCAGGGCTTTTCCTAGGAGAAGTCAGTTGGTGCAGGAACAGAGGGGAATCAGTGTCTGGTGAGCCATGCACTGACTGTGCCACATGAAGGCATCTCCTGATAAGGGAGAATAACTTTTCCAAGGATTTGTTTTCACTTCCTGCAAAGGAAGGTGACAGGAAGGGTTGGTTTGCTGGATGATGCTGCTCATGGTACACTGAAAAGTCCTTTACAGAATTGCCATGGGCTGGCCTGGGCACATCTGTCCTGCTACACTTACCCTTGACTTTTCAGGGGCTTGGCTGCCTCTGGCTTTTGACCTCTCTTCTTTCTCTCTTCAGCCTTTCCAAGGGGACTTTATCTGACTTCAGAAGTCACACATTTCTTTCACATGCAGCTTGTTCATCAAGCCCTATTAGCCTGCAAATGCAAAACTCATTATATTTTAATTGTGACTTCTGGGAGAAGAATGTCCCATTTGGAAAATAATTTTGCAGGAGCTGGAGGCCTTCTCATGGCATTTGTTAAATTTTGTAGAGGCAGGAGGATGAATTCCTGGATTTCAGGATTTCTACCAGTGTTGCTGTGTAGCTTTTCCAGCTCTCTACCTTTGTTTCAAAGTTTGCAATTGGGATAAATGACTTTTCTCAGCGACCTTTAGGTGGAAATCCCAGACAATCCCCAACTATTACAGTACTGTCTTTGTACATGTAGCACTTGGGAAGTTACCAGCCTCCATGAAGGAAGAGCCAGAGCATTGCTCTGAAGAAAGGTCAAGGATCATGCTGACTGTGACAGCAGTGATGAATTTATCATTAAGGCTGTTTTTATAACAGCAGTCTGGAGACACATCCATGTGCTGTAAACTGCAGGCATCCTAATCCCTGTGCTCAGCACAAGGGTGTGTTCTCCTGCCAATGTGTTTGTGCTGTGGGTACTGCACAGGCTCATGTGGTGGTGTGCCCTCCAGCCTGAAGTTGGCATCTCCAAGTGCAGGATGTGTGACTGGACCAAACCTGACTACACCTGGTCCTACTCACAGTCGGACAACAGATCCTCGCCCCTCTTACACCCAGCACACAAAGTTCTCAGACAGAAATACTGACAGGCTCATCCCTGGCAATGCCACATCCATCGTGCCTGGTGGAGGTGTCCCTGCCCATGGCAGGGGCTTTGGAACAACATGACCTTCAAGGTCCCTTCCAAGCCAAACCATTCTGTGATTCCTGCCCTGGAAGCTGCAGGGACCTGATTTTGCAACGTGGCTCACACGAATGGCAGTGACACAGCCCGGCATCGCCCCGCGGACGTGCGCTGGCACCAGCGAGCGATCAGAGGAGCAAAAGTGGCTGGTTCCTTTCCTCAGCTCGTAACTAAAGAGCAGGACAAAGTGGAATAAACAAAGCCAAGCTGCAGAGTAGTCACGCAAGGCAAGGGGAACTGAGGAGCATCAGCAGAAAGTGCTCCAGGACTGCACCATCTGCGAGCACTTGAGGCTCAGGAAATGCTCTTTAAGGAGCTCATGGTGCTGTTGCGTAGGACAGGAAACAGGCTGGGGGTGAGGCTGTGCCATTCTGCCTTTTATTTGCTCAGCATATTTTGCCTCTTTTTACGTAAAATCAGCAAATGAGGAACTTAAAGTCACTTCTTCCATAAGAGCTTTTTACTGCAGAATTTTTAATGGACTTTCTTCTTCTGGGCTACCTCTACCTTACATCCCTGCTGGTGTTAATCCTGAAATGTAGGTAAACTGTAATGAAATGACCTGTGCCCCAAAGTTTTTTGAAGTCACAGAGGCTTTGAGTTAAAGACCCAAAAGATGGGACACTGAGCTGGATCAGCACAAAAATCTTACCGAGTCCAAGGAGATGTTGAGATGTTTGGAGGCTTTATTTTGTTAAGGACCAGATGAGATCATATTGGAGGCTATTTAAAATAGATGAGAAGAAATTTGCCCTGGGAAGCCCTGAAGTGAGGAGGAACACTCCAGAAAGCCGTGAGCAGAACTGCCTGGGAAATCAAAGGCTCATCTTCATCTGTGCTTTTCCTTCTGCCCTTCACTCTGACTTGCTGATCTTCAGCTCATACAATGAAAACCTGGGGGAGCTGAGGTGGGTGTAGCAGGGAGAGGATGCCACGCTGGCATGCGTGGAGCTGACAGGCTGGGAGGGATGCTCTGCTGGCAGAAGTTTCTGCACTGCCCAGCCTGGGGATGCCTGTGAGCACTGGGGGCGAGGGAAGCACAATGAGCAGTGCTCAGAGTAGGTGGTCCCAGGCCTGCTGACCAAATGTTCCTCCCGAGCTACTATGTTTGGATGTCACAAGCAAGTGATTTCACTTTCCTGTTTGCAAACAGACCCCCTGAAGTTCGCTGCTGGCTGCTAACACTCTCCTTGCAGCACACACGGCTCACCCAGAGCAGCCCCTCTCCTCCCGGGGGTCACCTCGGATCCTGCCTGGGACTGAGGGACTGCACAGCCCCATCACTCACTGCTTAATTGTAACCAGATTTCCCTAGAAATGTCTGCTGAAATATTTATAAATATTATAGCCAGCAGCTGCTGATGCCAAACAGGAAATTTTAAGCTGAACAAACTTTTCCACGTTTCTAAGTGGGGAAAGTAAACTGTAGCTAAGATCAGTATTTAAAGAGAAAAAAAAAAAAGTCTAAATAGCAACAGGCTTCCAGTGTTCCATATCCTGAGGGAAGTTCATGATTTCTTGAAGCCTCAGTTCTTTCAGCAAGACCATTTTCTACCTGCATATAAGCAGTGTGTCTGCACAGTCATATAGGACGTGGTTTTAAAGAAGAAAATTAGGTTATATTTCAACACAGACATGGTTAGTGTAATTTCAAGGGGAAATAATAAGAATACGAAACTTAAAAGAAAACCAATGAGCCAGGGGTGAGGCTGGTGGGGGCAGTGGCCACAGGAGGGAATGGAGCCCTGTTTTATCCTGCACTTCATGCTTAGGCTTTCCCCTCTTTCCCCTCTCCCCACCTCAGTTCTTCTCCATGACTTTCTTCTTCCTGCTCATTCATTACATGGTGTTGAGACAATATTTTTGAGCACTAAAACATGGGAAAAATGTAACACTAAATCTGTGGTGGAATTATCTGTTTTAAACAACTTCTGCCATTCATGAATTCATTATACACAACTTCAGGCAAAAAGCCTTATTAGGCTTTTAAAAACTGATTCATGTAATTTCCTAGTCAATGATATTGAAATAGAGATGGAATAAAGCAAATGTCCTCAGTGTGCATATAAACTCTGAAATTGTATTCTTCAGTTCAAGCATCTTCAAAATGAAGTGCAGATCAAAAACTTTGAGTCTTTTGATGAATAAATTATCAAAATAACTCAGTTGTTATCATCCCCACTATTGCCTCCACATACAGATATTTTTCATCTCTTTTTTTCAATTAAATTCTGTTCACTATACTACCTTAGTGGAAAGAGAAGAGCTTTCTGATGCTGAGAATTTGTTTGTTTGGTTTTAACTTCTGATGTTGGTAACAAATCCTTATTCACTTTGTCTGTGTGCTAATTTTCTTTGAAGCAGGTCAGTGGTGCATGGTGAGCTGCAGAGTGCATAGGCTGAATTGCATTGCACCCTCTGGGTGGGTTTTGATGAGCAGAATCCATTTAAGAGGCAAAAAGATTTCACAAGGAAATGAAGTTTTAAGGATTCTTGTAAGTTTTAGACACTGCTAGTAGTAAGATCTCAGGAAGCCTTTATTGCCATTTAAAATGTGGAGTTCAGCAGCAAATTTATTCATAGCTTTTCTACTTGAATGGATCTGTTGTAATTCTGGGTGGGAAATAAAGCACCCAGATGGGTGCCCTGTGAGCACTGGAGTTTATGATGGAGCTGTGATAAAGGAAGGTCTCAGCCTGGTGTGGGATGAAGGGGATTGTTGCTGGTTGGGCAGTCCGAGACATCGAAGGTGCTCAGAGATCCCTGCCAGCTCCCTTGGGAATGTGGTGTGCTACATTCCCTGCTCACTATCCAGAAAGTCATGCCATGAGAAAACTGCAGGAGTTTCATGTCTAAAACCGTGATCAACCGTTCAGCTTTTAGGATTGGTCTTTCTCACTTAATACCCAGGCACCCTGAAAGATGCACATGGGGCCAAAGGAAGGGCTCGGTCTCCATCCTTCCAGGCAGGTGATATCAGCAGTGATCCTGCCTGTGCCCTCCCCATGCATGACAGAAAACATCCCTTGGCCATTATTTTTTTCTTTTTCACGCTGTCACTGCAGATTCTATGTAGAATACCAAGTGGAATTTTTCTCAGCTGGAAAGGTGGGGATCTTTGGATAGTATCCCCAGAAACATTCTCAGTCACAAGGGTTTTCAACAGGACACCTCACTAGTTGCTTGTCACCACAGAGGCAATCCTCAAGCTCCCTTGAATGCTGCATCTCTCCCAGGGCACAGGTTTGCCAAGCTATAGTCTGTCATGCTGGAGTGACTTTTCCCTTGGGAATTGTTCAGAACTGTTTGTCCTGTTGTGGAAAGTATCTATCCTAGACCTTAAATCACCTGCAGCAGGGGCTTGACCTCTGCTCTCAAATCCTGGCTGAGTACACACATGATGTACAGATTCCTTAGCAGCTCCCCATAGCTGCAGCACCCTCCTGCCATACCCTTTAAAGTATCCCTGGGTTTTCCTTTCCCTGCCTGACAGGAGGGACCAGGCTCCCCGGTGCCAGGACAGCCATGATGGAGCATGAGTCATGAGTTCTCCATGTTTTGGTATTTGGAACAAGTTCCTGAGTCTAATTTAAACCAGACACTAGTGCAAAAGAAACGTGGCTCTGAGCCTCTGCAGATGTGTAGGCAGTCAGGAGGGGCATCTCTTTGCAAGGGGAAGTGTTGTGTCTCATTCCTAGCTAATACTTAACTAGGAGTTAAGCAGGAGTTAACTGGGAGTTAATCATTTAGAGCCCCCAAAGATCCCCCAAGTGTCACCAAGTGAGGCTTGAAAAGGCAGTTGAGACATTTCCCTGCCCTCAGGTAAGTCCTAAGTCTCTGAGCTCTTTGATGCACTCCTAGATACAGATCTAATAGCCCTCAGCTGGCTGCTCTTCCACACTACCTTCCCTTCAGGTATGGCTTCTCATAACCCTTACTGATGGTTTTACCCAAGGGTTGGTCAAAGCCTTGATGTGGATCTTGCATATGAAAACAAGGAAACACAGACCTGAGGTTGGCCCTGCGCCTTTGTGCAGCAGCACCATTGGAACAGCCCCAGCTCTTCCCTGTCTGCTCTCCTGTGACTCCTGTTCAGATCCAGATGTCTCCATGGTCAGTGTCTTCCTCTGACCGCAGGGATTCAGCACATCCCAAACACTCGGATGCGAGACAAAGCAACCGAGCTGCGGTTGGATGCCATGGCTGTGACAAGGAGCTCTATTTACAATTCCAGTTTGGAAAGGCCAGCAATTAAACCCATTTTCTGCATAACTGATGAGAAAATTCTAGCTGCCTACCACTAAGTTCTAAATAAGAACGTGGTTTAGAAAGAACTTTACACTTCCAAGAACAGGGTGCTCTATGGCTTTGGGCTGTAGTTACTTCTCAGTCTCTGCCCATTAGCTTGGATGGGCATTACCTGATTCCCACCCATTCTTTGTAATTCTATCTTAACAAAAATAAGTTCTATTCTGACATTCTTCTCCCAACCTCCATGGGGTTCACAGGGAATGGCAGGAAGAGAGCAATGGCAAGAGTCTCTTTTGCAGGGTTTCGTGGAGAACACCACATGGGAGTAGAATACCATGTCCTGGAAGGCAAAGTTGACTCACTGCAGACCAAGGCAAACACTGAATCATGAACATCTTGGTGTACACCAGCCACAGCCAAACACAGGATTACAGACAGCTCCGAGCGAGAGATCACCGCAACAGCTGGAACAACAGGACAGGGAAAAAAGGAGCAAGTTACTGATGTAACTGCAGCTGCCAACTGCAGATTGGGTTGTTTAAGGTAAACTGGGAAGTCCCTAAAGAGCAAAAGGAAAATAGCTGGCCAAAGCACTGTGTGCCAGGTCACTGCTGAGGTGGCATCACTCCACCTTGCCTCGGGTGCTGGAGCTGCAGCACTTGAGGATCTAGTCTGGAATTTTTATTGCATTTAGGAGCAAATTAGGTCTGGTTTAGGAATTTTCCAGTGAAACCCTCCTTTGCTGGGAAATGTTGATTCACTGAATCTAAAACTTTGGCACTATGAAAGCTTTCTTATTCTAACCTGGGTGGTACTTTTGGTAAGAGATAGAGACAACCACAGCATAGCTCACACTTGGACTTGAGAAACTGAGGTTTGTATTTTGGGATGGATTTAGGCAAGAGGAAACTCTCCTCAATCCCTCAGGTGCAGCTCGGTGCTTTTCCCCACCTGAGAGATCCAGCACATCTCCCAGAGCCTTGTATGGACCCACGCAGTGCTGTGAACTAATGTGGGGCAGTTCTTGAGCTGGCTGGCTCCTCACAAAGCCCAAGGTGGTTTTTGGAGTTTGGAGGAGAGGATGTACCCTGAGCAGCCACCCAGTGCTCCGTGGGCAGTCATGAGTCCTTTGAGCACACAGAACTTGTTGGGGATTTAGGAGGAAGTGAATGGCTTTACATCTGTTCTTGGTTCCATAATCTAGAGAATTAACTTGTCAGGTTTAGGCATCTGACATCTCTTACAGTCCTACAGACTCTTTCTGGCTGCAATAGTGGAATAGCTTGCTTAAATCCTCCCATGCATTAAAATGTACTTTGTCTGTTTACACCCTGCTTCGGATACTTCATCCCAGAAGCAATGACTATTACCTCAAAATTCCCATTAGACCCTTAAAACGGGATGTTTCAGAAGGATTGAGGCCCTGCTGTATCTGTGAGCTGTGATTGAATGTGTGCACATCCATGCAACAGCACAGCTCGGGCTGCAGCACGAGGTCAGGCTCAGAGACAAGAGCACAGTGACAAGGAGCCTGGGCCCCCACGTCTGAGTAATTCTGAGCTTGTTCACCCTCTGCGTTGGAGCACACACGTCCTGCTGGGCTGACTTACCCCTGACAGGCACACCCCTTGGTGATTGTATGTGCCACAGGTTGATCCAAAAGCAAAGACTTGTATTCCTGTTCTGAAAGAGCTTCACCCACCAGGGATCCATTCATAGATGTACCCTTGAGTTATCTCCTTCAGCCCACACCTTTCTGGAAACCTTCTGTTTCCCTTGTTATTTTCAAGCGTGTCCAGAATTGAGATGAGGTGGTGCAGCCCCTGCTCACAGCCCTTTCTGACAGCCCTGGACACCTTCCTGCCCCTGTGGCTGTGAGGCAGCTCCTGGTTTGGCCTCTCCCCACCCTCATTGCTCTGGGATTATCACAGAGGAGTTTGGCTTGGAAGGGACCTTTGAAGATCACCTAGGTTAAGCCCCATGGTGCTGCAGCTCAACCTTAAGTGTTTTGGCTACTTCTGTCAGACCAGCAAATTGCAGAATGGTTTGGGTGGGATGGGATCTTAAAGATCATCTGGCTGCAAACCACCTGGACACCTTTCACCAGTCCAGGCTGCTCACAGCCCTGTCCAACCTGGCCTTGAATGCTTCCAGAGATGGGGCATCCACAGCTTCCCTGGGCAATCTGCTTCTCCACTCAAATAAACTTTAAATAAACAGATAATCTCTGTACTTTGATATATAAAGCAGTACTGTAATACCTCCAGCAGCAGCTCCATCCATGTAGTAAGTGCATGTTCACATTAGTGTGGCCTTCCCGAGCAGGGCACAAGATCTATTTGGGAACGGTCACCTATCCTCCTGCAGCCATGTGCTGATGGGATGCAGACATCTACAAAGACTTGTTCTCCAGGGACTGCAGTTGCTGCTAGCTCAGTCTGGCAGAGACTCTGGAATTTGTTCTGTGTTTCATCTGCTGGATTTTAATGAGGATTTTTTTCTCCATCACTCTACATTTTGCACAGACAGATGCCTTGCATTTTATGAGCCTTGTGTAGAAAACCTACCACCAGTGTAAGGTTGTAGTGCAATGATATTTACCATAAACTCAATCCACATTCTTCTGGTTCTGGTAATTTGTTTCTGGAGAATAGATATCCATGTCTCAGGCAGTCAGATATGTCCTAACTGTGTCACACCATTACTGCAGGAGCAGAATTGCTATCACTTGCAGCAAGCCTGTGTTTTGATTTGTTCTAGGGTGACTATAATTGGAACCTCCTGCAGCCACTGAAGCCAGGAGCCTTTTGGCTTTAACACAGTTTGCTGAAAAGGCTAATGCAATTACTTACGTGAACTAATCTGTAAAGGATGTTTTTCTGTTGTCTCTGCCTTAATTGTTTCCAGCTTATGGCATGAAAATGTTATTGGCCCTGGGAGGCCAAGGGGAGAAGGGAAAGAAGGAATGTCAGAAGCAAATAGAAGGTTTAGATGAATATAGGAGATACTTTGAATTTTCCCTGCTAGTTCTGAATTCATTAAATCAGAGGAACAAAGGTAAAGCTATTTAAGTCACACTTGGTAGAAGAGGCCTTGGTGTGCCACGGGGCAGTTGGGAAGTGTTCTGTAGCTGCAAAACTTTCTTAAAACAGGTCTTGCTGGTCTCCAAGTGTCTCTTGCTGCTTGGCAGCAGGTCCTCAGCCTCCCTTCTGTTACTGGTGCAAAAGCTGGTAAAGGTGTCTGGGATTCCTCTCCCCCAAGAGAGCCTCCAGACAGACTTGCCCAGGTGGCTGCTCTGGGATTCCCTCAAGCTGATCTGCTGCTCTCCATCTGGGGGTGTTTTTAAGGAGGAAAAACTTGTAGAGATTTGTCGACTTCCAGCACTTGTATTACTTGAATAAGAAGGTTCCGTAAGCGGAGCTTGGAGCATTTGAACTCCGTTCTGGAAGGCGATGCTGGAAACAGTGTCTGACTCTCCTGTGTCTCTGAAGGCTCCATCCATGCATGTCAGCGCTCAGATCTGAAGGCAGCTGTGCTGAAGAGCTGTTCCCAGATCACAAGGACTCATTAGCAGAGGCTGGGCCGAGGCCATGGTTTGGAGTCAAGCTCTGCTTGTCCCATCTCCAACAGCCAGGCTGTTCCAGAGGCTCCAAGGGCTGCACGACCTCTGCTCATTAACTACCACACTAACATGTCTTCCCAGCAGTAGCTTCCACATGCTGAATTACTCACTTGACATCTAAATTTTAATGGAAAACGCCTTTTTAATACTGAAAGCTATTTCCTTCTTGTATTCATGTCCAAACTGCAGCATTTTGGATAAGTTTCTGGCTGGTTTCTTCAAAGTGACCATCTCCTGCAAAGGGTAAGCAGCTAATGGAAAAAGAATGTTCTTTTGAAGCACTTGGAAAAAGAGGTCAGGAAGGTGCTTGACAGAAAAATGAAAATTTTAAAGGCTGGTAAAGAAACTAGAATTCCTCATTGGAAATGCCTATTGCTTTGCTCTGGCTGTTCTTTCCAAACATTAAAGTTTCTCCTATAGAAGCAGGGCAGGGAGGTAGATGCTGCAGAATGCTGCATGTCAGGGTGTTTTGCATCTTTTTGTGTTGTTTTCCTGGGATGATCTCTCACACTACCTGTCCCTCTTTTCTGTTCCATTTTGAAAATGAGAACAAGTTGCTGTGTCAATGCTCACAACACAGTGCCACAAAAAAATGGCAGCTTTGCCAAAGAAAATGTAAGTTATTTGCCTATTTACATAGGGTTCCTTCAGGCACGTCAAGTATTTCAGCTGTGGAAAGAGCACAGTAGTTTTAATATGGTCAGACTGTAAACAGACAGCCTAGGGATTACAGAAATCATTTCCTTAAATTTATTGCTGTTTCAAGCTTTCATTCTGTCTATAATATTGTGTGTCCAGGCTTTTCCTTTGCAGCCTACTCACCATCGACAAAGCTGGTTTAGATATGCTACTGTAGTGTGATCCATTTTCTCAACAGCCAGTGTTTCACTGTAAGTAGAAGTGCCTTTGCTCTGCCCTGGCGAATCAGGACTCATTTCACTGAGCCTCAGCCCAAGAGCTGTCAGTCCTCTCCCTTCAGAGATGGCTAATTTTTAATTAAAAAACATAAATTGATGGAGCACTGTTTGATTAGTAATTCATGGTCAAAACCAAAACCAGTATAGTACCATTAGAAACCAAACCCATTAGGATTCCTGACTATTGCTCTACCACATGCCATTTTTTTCCCCTTGGTTGTAGTCAACATGTTAAATTCTAAGCATGACCCTAAGGTCTTGAAGAAAGCATCCATCTCTGATTTTATTCACAAAATATTTTGTTTCTATTGCAACCAAAAAGCTCAGGTCTTTGGCTGGGTCCTGTGGTTTTCAAAGGCTGTGGCTCTCTGTGTGGCTCTGTTATTCCACTATGCAATCTGGAATGCTGATGCAGATGGAGAGCCAGCCGTGCCCCATGCACCCACCAGCTGGCTCCTGATTTAACATTTCTAGCAATCACTGCTAGTGATGTTAAGGCACACTGGAGCCTTAGTCTCTCTGGGACTGAGACTCTTCTGGAGTCAGCACTGATGGTCTCGTTAAGAATTCCTTCAAAAATCAACTACGAATCTCGAGTTTCAATTTCTTTATCATCTGTTAAACATCAGCACAAATACATGTCTGTTGCCATGCAATTAAGATTATTTTAATTTATGTAACAGTGTCAGGACTTGGTGGACTTTCTGTTACTCTGCTGAAAAGTGGAACAACCTGGGTGTGGGCTAGTAAATGGAAAAAGTATTCTCTTAAATCCTTCCTCTGCCATCAGTTCAGCAGCACCATGTACATAAACTGTGGGGGACAAATCGAGCTCTGGTGTGGACAGATGCAGGTCCCTGGGCATCATCCTCTCTGTTTCTTCTTGGAGGAAAACAGCCCAAAGGTATGAGGCTCCTCAACTTTTTCTGGGGCTTTCTTTTTGGGGCTTCTGCTTCTCCTCTGGAGCCTTTCACATTTTAACATTGGGCTTTTAGCTTTTGGGGGCTGCTCTTGAACTTGCCTGTCCTGCAGTAAGGGATTGCAGATTGAAAGTGCCTCTGTTGTTGTGTGACGGTAAAAGGCTAATTTCAGTGTTCTCCTGTGTAACTCAGTTTCTCCTATAACCTCTTGGGTTTTCTACAGCGCAGATCCTCCAAATCACAATGCATTTCAGGGTTAAAGAAAGAAGGATTCTTGACATCTTCTGTTCTTTTGCTGTAATCTTCCACAGCGACTGAGGAACTGTCCATTGGCAGGAGCTGGCCTTGCTGTCCCTAAGCTTTCAAACAAGAATTTATAGCAGGAGAAAGGGAGGAGAGACAGACAAATGAGGCTTCCTTATAAATAAAAATAAAATTAATGGGATGCTGAGAGGATTTAAAGATAAATACCTAATTCCACAGCGCTCCTGGAGTTCCTGGGGGCTGCACAAGGTGAATAGAGAATTAAAGATTAATCTAGACATTGGCCTACAGGATGGATTTCTCTCTTGAAGGTCTTCTGGCTTCTCCCTCAGTTTAACAAACCTCCTTGCAGACCTGTCTTATGCAGCAATAGTCTCTCCAGCTAAAAGTGATGCAAAAAGCTTCTGTAAAAGCTGAAAGAGATGCAAAATAAACTTATTTCTGCATACCTGTGCTGGTCCAAATTCTGCTGGAATTAAAAGTATTTTACAATGTTTCAGTATTTTGTTTCTGTGTTTTTCTGTAATTTTGGTCTCTGCCTTGGAGGAATTATCCCTGTTAAAATATCAAGGGATTGGGATCTTCCAGTCTTTTCTAGTAAAATGATCCCACCTTTTATATGACATTTGAATTGTCCAACCTTTTACTGTGATGTGAAAAACATGTTGACAACAATGAAATCTGCTCAGTTTCTGCGGGAATTATTGCTTTAGTTTGGTGCCACTGTAAATTCTGGCATGCTTTTACAAGGAAGATGTCTGGAGTTTCGTTTATAGAAGAAAATTAACAATAAACATGGAAGACTGATAAAAAAAGCTCTGCTTGCTTTTGAGCCAAGCAATTAAAAAAGCGGAAAAATTGTAAATGAAAGGAAATCTCCCCAGGTATCTAGATTCTAATTTTGTTGCTATAAATTAATTTAATTAAGTGGAATTTTTCAAAGCTGAAAATTGCATTTAAGGGGGAAAAATGAACTGTCATTCAACTACACTTTTAGAGGTAATATTACATTAATATTGACATTTTAATATGTTTTCCTTCTACCTGCAAAGAAAATCTGAGCTCTCTTCTCTCAAGGTGAGGACAATTTAACATCTAACACCAAGAAATGAGATGTAGGACAAAAGCACTGAGATGAGTAGGGAAGCTGCTCCAGGAAGGTGACAGGAAGGAGCCATTACACCCCCGGTTTCCATAGCTTGAAAAAATTACTTTGACCATCTCTGACATTAGTATTGAGCCTCTGGCTGTAGCCTCTGAAAAATGTGGGAGTTCAACACGTTCTGGGATTACACTTGGCCAACCACACCGTTAGGCAGAGTGGCAGAGTCACCATCCCCGGGAGCGTTTGAGGAACAAGTGGACATGGCACTTTGTGATGTGGTTTAGTGGGCTGAGGGGAATTAGGCCAAAGGTTGGACTTGATGATCTTGGAGGTCTTTTCCAACCTTAACAATTCTAGGGTTCCTAGAAGTAATGTGGGAGTGTGTGCAGACAGTGAAGTTTGGGCAGGTGCAGAAGGGCAGGGTCTGTGTTTCAGGCACGGCAGGCAGCCAGCCAAGCCCATCTCTCCAGGCTCCTGCAGGAAAAACACACACTAAGCAGATGAAGCTTTTGCATTTCTTCTGTTTTCTGAATATGATCCTGTTCCACTGCCTGAGGTATCCCTGGCCATCCCCTGAGAACCTCCCATTCTGCATTGGATCTGTGAATCTTTGAGGTCATGGGTCCCCTTGGAGCCCCAGAGAGGGCAGGGATGTGGCTGGTAAGAGCCTTGGCTTTGGTGTGATGTGCTTGACGTAGAGGTCAGCAGTGCACATGTATGCAAATGAGATTATGGTATTCTCAGGACACAAATTGTTTGTCCAGAAGAATCTCTTAAAGTGGGGGCTGGCTGTGTCTTGCCAGAAAGCCCAGCTTCTGGCAGAAGATGTTGTTTATAAGAGACCCAGTTTGGGAATATGGAGTTGCTGCTTGTCCTCAGGCTCGTCCTGTATTTATCTGCTTTTATTTTAATTGGATAATTCTTGGCTCTGGAAATGTTTCCTTTGAGTAATTACAGCTTTTGTTTCTTCCTCTGTCTCAAACACATGGTCTGAGGGAGGCTTCGCTGCTTCTTAAGGGCTTCTCTCTCTACTACATTACTTGCCCTTGCCAGTGTCTTCAGCAATCCCCTCTCAAAGCACATCAGGTGCTTCTAAATCCCTTTAAACTAATTTGAGTGGCAGTTTGGTGAAGGAGACAAAGATTTACTTCCTATGTTTGATTGTTTTGTTCTGGGTGTTCTTGAAGAGCTGTCTTGGACTTGCTTTGCTTAAACCCTTTTAACAGATAAGGCTGCTTATTTCTTTCAGACATTTTGAAGATTTCCAGCCACAGAATTTAATGACTTTCTGGTGTCTGGATCTACAAAGCTGCTGGTGTAGCTCCTTCCCTGCTCCCTTGCTGCCCATCAGATTTCAGGTAACGGCTGAGTGCTGTGTTATGGCCTTGAAAGCCATTTCCCAGCACGATTTCCAGACACCATTTCCCAGACTCCATGCTCTTATGCTGTTGGTTAGACAAAGTTATCAGTGAAGGAGGATGCAATAAGTGACAACTACTGCAAGTGGTGCAACCACAGCCCTGCTGGAGATGCCAGAGGAGCACCTCTCCTCCTGGGTGTGCCCCCTGGGAAGTCAGTCTGGGCAAGCAATTATTTTGATGCCATCTAACAAAATGCCTTTACAAACTAGTGTGATCTTCTGAAATCCTCTTTCTTTTTCACGGCAATGTGCTATTTCAAAATGGAGGGAACACATTTTTATTGTAGAAGGTGATGCTCATAAGGAAATTATGACATATGGGGAACGTCATTGCTCTTTACAGCTCCCTGAAAAGAGGTTGTAGCCAGGTGGGGGTTGGTCTCTTCTTCCAGGTGACAAGTGACAGGATGAGAGGAAATTGTCTCAAGTTGTGCCAGGGGAGGATTAGATTGGATATTAGGAAAAAATTCTTCACTGAAAGTCTTGTCGAGCATTGGAACAACCAGTCCAGAGCAGTGGTGGTGTCACCCTGCAAGGATTTAAAAGACCTGTGGCACTTGGGGACATGGTTTAGTGGTGAACTTGGCAGTGTTGGGTTGGACTCGATTATCTTCAGTGTCTTTTCCAACCAAAATAACTCAATGATTTTATGAAGGAAGAAATTAATTCGTGTTCAAACAGAAAGTTGGGAGGTGATGATTTGTGTTCTGCAGCCTACGGTCACCACCCTGTGTGTGATGCCAAGTGTTTGGTCATTAAAACGTTGAGGTGACAGAAGGGCAGAGCTCCTCACATAAACAGCAATGACAAGACAAAAGACCTAGTGGAGAAAGGAGCTAAATTTGGCCGTACATTATAGATGACTCACACAGAAATACCATCCATTTATAGGTTGTCTCCCGGTTGGTGACTGGCCCTGGAGCAAATTCACCCTGGAGTCAGTGGAAACACTTACAGGGATTTCAGTGGGAGTTCAACTTGGCCATAGGGAATATTTTCCCCTTTGTAACTCTTTGGTTTTTGTTGAATTGTTTCTTTCAAGCCTGTGGAGTGTTAATGGGCAGCAGTGTGATGAGGCAGACATATAATCCTTAGAGCATTGCTGCTTCAGCTACTGATGAAACACGACTTTGTGCTGAAATCACTTCTGGGGCGCTGGGAAAACAGGGTTTGAAGCAGATGTTGGTGCAGGGCTGCCTGGAGATTGCTGCAGGGAGATATTGCTCAATCACCCATCAAAACAGCATCTGCATGTGAGCCACTGAGAGAAAGCTGCGGGGCTGGACAGGGACCTGGAAGGTGCCAAGGAAGGAAGGCAAAAGGCTGGAACAGGCAACAAGTGACAGATCATGGAATCACAGAATGGCTTGACCTTGTAAAAGTCATCTTGTCCAACATCCCTGTAAAATGGAAGGACACCTTTTAGACCAAATTGCTCAGAGCCTCATCCAATCTCACCTTGAATGCTTCCAGGGATGGGGGCATCCACCACTTCTCTGGAGAACCTGTGCCAGTGTTTTACCACCCTCATTGTAAAAATCTTCCTTACATCTAACCTAAATCGACCCTTTTTTGGACCAAGGGTAATGGTTTCAAACTATCAAAGGGCCAGGAAAGGATGGAGTGTTTCGAAGACACCAGGCATTGTTGGGCAGGAGACACCCCTTGCCTAAAAAGGGAAAACTGAGACTAAACAGCACCTGAGATTTTAAGTGGAAAATTTAGGAGTTGGCATGGTGCTGCTGTGTTCCCAGAGCAGCAGCACTACAAAACTTGGGGAGCAGAGAGCTGGGAGCAGCCCCCCCACTCCAAAAATACCATTTCCATGGCCAGTACGGTGCAGCCCTGCCCAGCTGCACAGGGATGGCTCCCTTCCAAGTTCAGCAGTTAAAGGAAATTATCATATCAGGAAAGGAAACCCCCTTAACATCAATACGAGAATTAATCTGCACATAATTCAGAGCCCTGGTGATTCTTGCTTGCAGCCATTGTTTTTCACTCATGGAAAGGCTGCTCATTTTGGACCTTATCATTCAGGCAAGAAAGCACAAGATGTTTGCGAAGGTTGGGGGCAATTTTGAGATTGGAATTTTGCCATCTCACTATTAAACTGTACAAAGTTTATTATTCAACAGGCAGAGTCGTGCATGTGGGTGACTACCACTTTTTTGACGTAGCATTTAGAACTACCGTTTCTATCACCGCTGAAAATTGTTCCACAGCAAAATTATTCATATATTTAAAAATCTATATCTGATTTGTGGTGCATTCAGAGCATGTTTGAATTGTGGTGCCATCAGATTTGAGCAGAAAACTCCTGACAACTGGTGGATGTTTTAACAGCAGAAATAAAATTTGTAACTGCCAAACATCTCTTTCAGATGTGAGGCAGAAGGGACTTTTTAAAGCAAATTCTGAAAATTTGGTGATGTGGTTGGGAGATGCCGCTTGGATGGAGGTACCAGGTGGTTCTGGGAATGCAGGTCTGGAAGGAAACCTCTGTGCTTTGAGCAGTTCCAGAGAAAGGTTTTGAAGTGTTATTCCTGATAGCACCACACAGGCTGCAATGGAGCAGCAATCCCAGAGCCTTTCCAAGGAAGCCATCTGGAAACAGGGCTTAATCACAGACTTCTACTCGTAAATGTTTGTGTGTGTTTACTCACCCCTGAACCTCTCCTGCAAATATCGTCAGCAATTAAACCCCATCCCAGCATTCCTGCTCTGAGGCTGCTCCTGCTGTCCCAGGCTCAGGGGAAAGGGCAGGCAGTGGCTGCTGTGGGTGCTCCGGGTCACACGTTCCCATTACATGACCTGCTGGGTGCTGTTTGTGAGGCTCCTCGGGGTTTGCTGCAGGTGTGTGCTGGCACAAACTGCAGCTCCATATCCTCTCCTTGTTCTTGTAGCTCTCCTGGGGATCTTGGGAGGCAATCTAACTTCTAATCCAATTGTTGTGGGAGCTTAATTATACTCAGATTCATGGTAGAGAGAAAAAAAAATCTCCCACCAGAGTGGCCAGGGTTCAGGACTGCTTCCTTGAGGGGCTCCTGCTGCCCCTGGGCCCCCTGCCAGCTGAGAATCCTGTTAGGAGAGGAAGGAGGAAAATGTTCAGCCTTAAATAGCCCCTCTGATAACGTCCATTTGGTCCATGCAGCCTCCAGTCTACTCATGGAGAGGGTTAATTGTACGTGGCTTCTTGGTTTTGGGTGTTGATGGGTGTTCCATCTCTCCTCCAGGGTGTGAATGGGAAGATCCCATGAGAAAGTGCTTTTTTAATGGGCGATGAGGAATCCATTTACTTAAACCCTTTTATGTAAATGTATTGATTCAATTCCACTCTGCTTGGGAAATTCAAAAATCAGAATTAAATCCCTTCACAAATGTTACTGTGAGGGATGGAATGTTCTCTCCCTCCTTGGATTTAAACAGCAAATACAAGTTTCTGGTCTAAAGGAGGCAGAAAAGGAACGTGATTCCCAGTGAACGGTTATAGGATCTTGCTCTGTCTGATGGGATGTGCACTTCCTCTTGTTCGCCACGGTTTCCTCTGGAATGGGTGTGGAAGGGTAGAAGTTGCTGACATGTTTGAAGTCTCTGGGTACGTGGTGGCTCCTCAGCAGCTTTGCCAAGCACCTTGTCACTCCTCCACCTCCTTCCTTGCAGGTGCTGGGGGCAGCTGCTGCAGGAACAAGGAGGATGTGTCTTTTCTTTGAAAATGAGGACAGGGCTCTGCTCTCCTGGCAGCTTGGTCATTGTATCCTGAGATACTCATCCAAGCCTGGGCTCAAAGCGAGGGCTGCTGCTCCTCGCCATCCCTGCGGGAATTTGCCTTCGTCCCACAGTCCCATTTCAGGGTCCGGACCCAAGGTGGGGCTGCCCTCTCTCCCCGTCCCCGCGCCTGCAGGAGATGGGGCTGTGCCTGCAGGAGCCTCCCACCCTCCCCAGCAAAGCCTGGCCTTTCCTCGGGAAGGGCTGAATGCGGCTGCTGACCGGGGAGCAGCAGGGCAGCACGGAGCCTGTGCCCGGCCGGAGCTCGCAGCTCTGAGCAAGAGGTCCCTCTGCTGGGGATGGACTCGGTTCCGCAGCCATCCCGAGCGGCACCGCCACCGCTGCGTCCCGGGGCTCCCCCCGGGCACGGCTGCACGCCGGGGTGTCCATCTGCCCAGGGGGACACCCTGCTCCGGGCAGGATTCCTGACACCCCTTCCTCCCCGGCTCCTGGAGCCGCTCGCCGGCCGCGGCACATCGCGGCTCCGCTTTCACAGCCGCGCCGGGGATCTGCCCCAGAGCCCTGCCGGGCTGTCCCGGAGGGTCCCCGGGAGGGATCCAGGCTCTGTCCGAGGGTGATGGGGCTGGCAGAATCTCCCTCCCTTGCAGCACAGGGCAGGGCATGCGGGCTCTGCAGGGCGAAGGCACCGCGGTCTGCCCTGCACCTCTATTGCAGCTTCCCTAGCGAAAACACAGCGCAGGAGGAAAAAAGGACACCTGGCTTGTTTGCCAGGAAGAAGAGAAGGAATCCACCAGGGAGAAGTTTGCTTGCACTGGAAGAAGCAGCTGTGTTGGTAGAACAGAACCGATCAGCGGTCGGCAGGGAAGTTTATCCCTGCTGTTCTATCCCCGTGTGTGCCGAGGGAGGGAGAAATCACCTCTGCCCGGCTTTGGGCACGCTGTCGGGCGAACCTTGAGCGCGGTGGCGTTGTTTATGATTTCTGCGATGTCCCCACCCTGCGCCCAAGGGCTTGGCAGCCGTGGGGAGGGCAGGGAGCGCGGCGCGGGTGGGAATGCTGCGGGACAATGCAGGCACGGGCTGCTCGCGCCGGGCCAAGGTCACCTATTGTCCCGCGGAGTATAAATAGCTGCGCTGGAACAACGCAAAACCCAGCCTGGAAATGAAAACTTGGTTTCTGCTTTAGCTCCGAAGTGACGAAAGTGGAGTAAGTCGCCAGGAGAGAAAGGAGTGTCTCCAGGAGTCTCCTGCCCATAATGCAGATCTATAAAATATTGTTATAAAGTTATGCTCGAATTTCCTGTTTGTACCAATAATACGATTTTTTTTCCTCCCTGAAAAATACGAGAAGTAAATCTGCTCTGACCAGAGATGTAAAATAATGTGTTTTCCCGTTATAAGTAAATGTGATATTTGTATGTCACAAATGACTATGTTACTCGAAAATCAGGTTCAGGAAAAAAAAAAGTCACGTTTCTATTTGAGAAATTTTCAGATACAAGAATTGCATAGTAGTTTGGTTGCTTTTTTTTCCCAATAGTATGGCTAAACCTCAGCAAACATCCTCACTGTATTCATCCCTTGAGTGAAGTTATTGGTTTCGCTACTTTAGAGAAGGACTGGCTCTGCAGGACTGTCTTCACCAGTGCAAGTTCAAGGGCATTAAAAGTGAAAATATTCTTGTTCAGTGACTCCTGGTGCCCACTGGCACCCTGTTCAGCACGGTCTGTGGTTTCAGTCTCATCCCCAGCGATCTTGGCTAACAGGGTTAATCCCTCTCTAAACCTTTCTCTGATACTGTCTGGCTCTGGACTTTCCCTGCTGTTGCCCAACATGAGGGGCTGGCTTTGGGACACTAGAAGAGCAGGATATCCCTTTTGATTAATAGGGTTCTCCTTTCAGAGAAGAGACCTGAAATTAATCTAATTGAAACAAAAGTTGTGAATCTAGTCCTTTCCTACCCCAACCCTCATTTCTTCATTTGGGAATTTCACTTGAAAATGAGGACCACCCTAAAACCTATCCATGCTTTGTAAATCATGTATGCATGACACCACAGATGGATTTTCATTTAGATAAAGGGCAGACAGTATGTGCAGATCCTAAACTGACTGAGGCAAAGGCAGTTATAGAGAAGCTGTGTAAAATTAACATGTGGTGTTGTGACTGTGTGAAGTAGTTTCATACTTCTCAGAGCCCTTATCCCCTTTCATTGCACAGTTTTCTTTCTTCTATTAAAGCATTTATTGCTTGTAGAAATTGACTGAAACCTGGACTTGCATGTCCACTCTTTTTGTGAACCAGAAACTGTCACAGGTATTTAATTTTTTGTGCCTATTTAACTGGATTGTGGAGTGATGAGAGATTGGTCTGTGCCACTCAGTATTGATGCTGCTGGCATTGTGTGTGTGACCAAATAGAAAGCTGTGCACTTCAGCTTCAAAACTCTGTTTGCAAGAAAAGTACTCTGAATTGTGCTCTGGAGCGCTTTGATTGTACTAATGACTGCATTACTGCACCTTATAGTTCTAGTGCATGTGTTAGTTTATATCTCATCTCTCTCCTTCTTGTGAGCCCAGGACAGATATAATTACAGCACATCTTTCCTTTTAAAGTTTCCTGCTGGGATATTTTCTACTTGAAATCAATGCCTGCCAGTGTGCCTGTGAAATTTCCTGAGGAAGTAGTTTAAATGGTGCTGTAAAAACCAGGACTGATTTAGTAAGCAGCAGCCATCCAACATTGTTTCCAGAAAGCCACAGAGGAAAACGGAGGGCAGAGGGGCCAGGGAGCTCGTGCCCATCGGCTGCTGGCTGCCCTGCTCTACAAATACCTGCATGGGAATGAAAAACGTGGGGAAAAAGGAACGTGGATATGGAGCAAAGCAGATACAGGACATCAGGAAGCATTGTGTTCATCAGCACCGCACAGGAAGGTCTAATGAAACAAGGGAAACTGCATCATTGCTTCCAACTGCTCTACTTACAGAAGGTGTCCTCATCTCTCATTAGCACAGTCTAGAGTTCTGTTGTGGGAAATAGCAGAATAATTCCCTTTTCATCTCCTCCAAGTGTCTCCTGTCTTGTGTTAGGATGCACCCAGCCCAGTAGCGACTGTTTGCAATCCTGATCTTTGCTTGGCACCGGCAGCAAGTGGGAGAGCGAGCACTGCCAGCTGGGAGAGGTCCCCAGCACTGCTGTCCCTAGGGTGCTCCGAGTCAAGCAGTGAATATGTGTCCCTTCCTCTCCTGTCCTTCACTTGCTGTTATGCTCCCGGGAGCAGAGCATGTCCCTTTGGCAAAACCTGGGGCTGGTGCTGCTCTCTGCACTCTCACCAACAGCATTTCTGATGGGGCCAGGCTGCATCTGGGAGGGCTGCCAGGCTGGGGGAGGAGGGGGCAGGCATCACCGTGCTTTAAATTCCCCCACAGATGCCAGGCTGCTGCCCTGGGGATGGTGGTTTGGAGGATCCCTTCCACAGGTAGCTGTGCTGGGCAGTTTCATAACATCCCCTCCCTGAGCACTTGAGCCTCTGTGCTCAGAGATGTTTGAATTGCTGGGTGTGAGCATTGGCACTCGGCTGCGAGGCTGCCAAAAGAGCTGGTGTTTGGGGTGGAAGAATAGAGCAAAGGGCACTTCTAGAGTTATGCATATGTTTTACATCCATTCACCATCAGATGGAGCAGTTTTGGAAGCAAAGACCAGAATTGTTCCACTCTGCGTGAGGCCAGGATAAGCAGTGCTATAGCATCCCATTCTTAGCATCAGTGAATCTTCAGTTATTTGATAGCCTTTATCTGTGGGGTGAATCCGTGTGTTCACAAGCAACTGTCAGTAGTTTGGTAGCCCTGGTGCTCTCTTGGGAAGTGGAAGAGGCAGCTTTCAGTTTCTTCATGCAAAAAAATTGGAATTCAGCCTGGAGCACTGAGTGCTGCGTGAGTGTGGGGCTGGCAGGGACAGCACCTCATGGGGAGCTGGGTCTGCAGGGAGGAAAATGGGAGAGGCTGTGGGGGTCATGGGAACTGCAGCAGCTTGGGGAAAGTGCAGAAACTGTGTAGGGATGTTTCAGGTGAGATGTTAAAGCACTTCCTGTGGTGAGCAGGGCAATGGGGGTTTTCAGGGTCACAGCCTGGTCACAAAACGAGAGCAGACTATGCATTAGATGGGTTCAGGGATGCCTCTGGCATGTTTTGGGATGTAGCCAGGTCTCCTGTTCCATGCCTCAAACACAGATCTGTCCTGTCTCTCCTGTGACATCGCCCCGATTTCGTTCCTGTGGACAGTGGTTCAATTGAGCCAAACTGTGCTGCTTTGCTCCAAGAGCAATAATCAGCTGTATAGGGCAGATATTAAAGCTGTGTTCCAGAAAATCACTTAGTATTTACCTTGACACTGCAAGAGTAGTACATAAAAAAGTGCATCTATATTTAGGCATTGGTCCATCAAGGGAAGTTAGCTGGAATGGGGTATCTGAACTGTGTGAAGTGCACAGCAAGGTGGGGATAAATGCTGAAGCAGTGGAGAGGAATAAAAATGCTGGATCTTGAAAGAGAGACTGAAAAAATCCCCTGGCCTCTGAAGGGCTCCGGGGAGAAGAGAAAAAGAATATTTTCCTTTCTGGCTGTGTTACTCCAGTTCCAGCAAGGCACAGGCTGCTGACTGCACGCTGTCTCCATTAGCATCTCGAATGAAATTTCATTTCACAGAAATACACCTGCTGACTCCTCTGAATAAGCGGAGTTAAATGAGGTACATTAAACCCACATTTCCCTGCCACGAATTTCCAGGAGCTCAATAATGCTGTTTTGACAAGTTAATCTGGCAGTCCTTGTAGTGATGACTTTAAAGGGTCATTAAAACCTTGTTTTCTTCTAAACAAAAGACCAAACCAAAGATTTTTGTGAATAATGACCTGAGTTAAAAGACTTTTAAACCTGCTGTTTTATCGTGTGGTACCTCATCATCCTTACGATGCTGGAACAAACATCCTGATGATGCCTCAGTGTGGGGCAGCACCTAACTGTCTGGAGCTTCCCCAGGCTTTCACTGCCTTCAGCAGCTCTCCTGCCCAAGGTGTGCCATCCTCACAGGCATTTCAGGTTTGGTATCATTTCTTGATGACAGCTGTAATTGTTAGGGGTTAAATCCCACACAGCTCTGGGCACTCATAGGAGTGAGGACCTTTTTAAAGTGAGTTGGATTTTTCTCCCCCCTCCTTGCAAAAGCTGCTACAGCTGGGATGCAGACAGGGAAACATGAACCAGCCCAGCCAACAAAAGGAGATGACAACTTCCCTTGCATCGCTCAGCCCTGCCCCCCCTGTAAATCCACTCCGTTGTTTTTGGCCAGTAAATGAAAGCCAAGCTGAGGCCTTGATCCAAAACTTGGTCCCAGGCTGTGTGGGAGAGTTTGTATATGAACCTACAAAGGACAGACTGTTTTGTTTGTGAGGTTTTTTTGGTGGGTGGTTGATTCCCCTCCTTCCCCCCAATCAATTCATTTTAGGTTTCACAAACAATATTAAGCCAATAATGTCTGTGCCAACAAATCCTGCTTCCTGATACTTGCAATCCTGATTGTTTGTCTGGGTGAGCAATTTGTGTCAGTTGGCTTCTTCCCTGCCTCCCAAATAACTCTCCCACTGTTGGGAAGCCCTCTGCCCAGGCAGGCTGGGAATGGCTCTTCTACTCCAGCTGCCAGTGGCACTGGTGCTCCAGCTCCTCTGTGGAATTAGCAATCACCCTGCAGGGACACCCATCTCTGCCCTGCCTGCTGGGGATGGAGCTAAGGACATGCTGACATGGATACTGGAATGAGAGTTTGGAGTTAGCACGAGGGGAAATAATGGGAAGGCCATTGCACACGACAACTGGTTAATTTTCAAGCAGCCTGTAGCTATTTTAGTTACAGTCTCTTTTAAGGAGATCAACACTGAGGGCAAATTCCTTCCCAGATAAATCATGCTCATTCCACATGCACGAGAAAGTGGGGAATTTTGTTTTTCAAGTGGCTGCTTTGCATGTTTCCCTGGCTGGCAGCTCATGTGCCAGTGCCAGGGCCGGGTTCACTGAGAGCGAGGGGAGTTTTAGCCTCACGTGATGCTCGTGGGATAACACTCCCTAAGCACTCTGAAAAAGCACAGGATTCTTTTAAAAATCCTTTTAGAGAAGGTGTCACCCCTGAACTCTTCACGATCCTTTGGGCCTTGGAGTAAATTGGTTTTTTTTTTTAAAAAGGAAGGGGAAGAACAGCTTTAGGGCACAAGCTGCTCTTCCTTCACCCTGACAGGCTCATTCACATCCTAAACCTTGGGCAGCTGCAGCCCCTGCCCTCCCTGCACGCCCTCTGGATGCCCCAGCCCTTCGGATGTCCTGGGCAGGGCAGGCAGCCAACAGCAACACCAGGGCTGTGCTCACCTCCCTGCACAGGACCCAGCTGTTTCCCAGGTCACTTGTGCTGGAGCTTGGCTGTTCACCTGACCCTGCTCACATGGCACAGCAGTTGCTCTGCAGGATCCCACAGGAGATCCACGGAGGCTGGCAGTGCTGTGGTGGTGAGGACAGGGATGCAGATGCCTGCAGCTCCTCGCTGGGACTCTGAGCATCACCTCTTTGTGCCTGGTAATGGCATGAGGAAAAGCTTTAGTCTTTGCCGCCTTCTTGGAGCTCCAAGATTTCACTGCAAATATCCTGGCGGAGGAAAAGAATGGAGGATCTGAAATGTGGTGACCTGACCTTTCCTGCTCCTGTAGGCAGCTGTAGCTGAGTCTGAAGGCTTCTTTCTCTCCCATCTGTAAGCTGTGTGCACAGAAAACTGTGAATTCCCAACTGCACACACAGAGGAAGCTCCGTGCCTTCCACCAGGACCATTCACGGAGATAATTCCTCTGGAGATACTCATGAACACCATGAACATAAACACCACCAATATTTGTCTGTTTTATCTAGTGAGATTTATCTGTCATTTTTTTCATGGTTGAGCCATGTCTTAGCTCTAACTCAGCTGTAAACATGGCTTAAATTTTCCACGTCTGTTGCTCTGAATGTGGAAGAATTAAGATGTTTTTGCAAACTCCCTTTAATGCTAAAAGAATTGAGATGTTTTAGCTGTCAGAAACAATGCTGGTAACTTCCATACAGTCTGCACAGCTTTGTACTGTATGAGGAAGCCAACATTGCCTTTGGATGCTTCTAAAACTCTTTGCATCTTGTAATTGGTTTATAAAATTATAGCAGACACTGTGAAGGTGACTTCAGTAAATCACTTAAGACTCTTACACCGGCCCAAATCTAACTTGGGTCTCGAGCCAAAACAACGGATTTGGCACATATTGAAAGCTAGAGATGGTTTTCTTACATTTGCATAAGCAGCTCTAGATTTGAGGGTTCAACTGAATTTGTCTTTGGAGGAGTCACAAACATGTGGCTTGGGGGGGATTTCTCCCCTCCCCATGTGTCTCAGGAACCCTTGTGCTTTGTGTGAGTGTTTAATTTTACATGAATGAGCACCAGCTGAAATGTTCTGCTCATTGCTCTGGGTAACAGCATCTCCGAGGAAATGCTGCAGAATTGTTCCTATTTTTCTGTAGCTCCTGACCTTAAAGCCAGGCCTTGTTTCTGTAGCTGGGTCGTGTCTCCACAAGAAGCTGAACACACAGGCAGACCCAACCAGACCGAGTGAACTTAGGGATCCTGGGCTGAATTCTGCCTCTTGACTCTGTCATTTGGTTCATTGGTGCTTGCTGGAAATGCACTTCCCATGAGCTCTTCTGACTCACATGAAAGGGCTCTGATTTCCTGATGTGTGCTGTGCACGTTAAACTCCACCAGCAGATCCCGCTTTGGGCAGCATCTGCTTTTCCCAGCCCCAGCCCTGCTGCAGCCCTGGTATTGTTTTACACAAATCTGAAGGCCATGTGTGTTTGTCCCTTCCACGGATAATGTCGTTTCTGTTCAGAACCATCATGTGCTTTTTGTTTTGATCCTTTTCCCATGTGCTTGGGATGTACTTGGGGTCATCTTCACAGCAGGCTGCACACCACGTACAGGGCAGTGGATATTTATTTGCTGGATTTACAAGAAAGGTGTTGACTGCAGTTGCAATGAGTGGTTATTCATCTATGTCACTGGATTTGATGATAGACTATATTCTTTTCTAGCTCTTATTGCTGTGGATTTCCTTTGTCCAGAGCAATAGGATGTTCCGAGATAAATATAGGGCTTCTGTTTCACTTAGCAAGTCTGAAAATTGTATTTCCACATGTTCAAAGACTGGCCTTTTATTTTCTTTCGGGTTGTGTTTTTTTGTTGTTTTTGTTGGTTGGGTTTTTTTTTTCTCCTTGAGTTTCAGTCTGAAAGTTTCTCTTTGCTGATGTTTCAAACACAAGCATGGATTTGAGACCCTGCATGGAATTGCCAGTAAAGCTCTTATCCCATAGATATTTGCTCAAAAATAAGGATTTGGTACATAAGGATTTGGTAGACGGGGAGGCACAGGCTAAATCTACTGAGAATACTGAAGTGGGCTGGTTATGGGGAGCCCCTTTTCGGGTAATTTTGCTTCCCACATCTTACCCATGCACATGATCTCTGCCAGTAAGGCTGCATGAAAATCACCCCCAGTGACAGATCACAGATGACCAGAGCTGTAACTGGTGTCAGCTGAGCTCTCTCAGGAGAAGCCAGACATGCTGCAGTCTATCAAAACTACTGAGATACTCAATGAAAATCTTGGAGTTTCTAATTGGGATTGCTGTAGAGCCCTTCTCTGAACAAACTGCTGCGTGGGCCACGTGGGAGGCAAACCCAGGGCGATGCTTTCAATACGTGTTCCTGAAAATCTCCTCGGACCCCATCTGTTGCTATCAGCGCTTTTAAAACCCTTAAAAAACAAATTCTAGAAAACCACCTCTTACTGTTGCCTGAACTTTCCTGGGCTTTTGAAAACCTTCCTGTGTATCATGGAGCCAAATGCTCTGCTGAAGTGCAAATCTGTTCAAAATTTAGTTCAAGGGGGCTGGAAGGAATTCCTGGTACTGCAAAACAGGCAGTGCTGGAGGCCAATCATTGCCCCTCTGTTGCTGCACGGGCCTGGCCCAAGCCCAGGGATGGCAAATTGGTGACTCAAAGCATTGGGTTAGTCACTGCCTGATGGGGAACCCACTGAGATGTCCTGGAGGATTGCACCAGATACGATGTTCTCCAAACATGGCAAGGAAAGAACAGCTAAAACAACTGAGAATTCAATGCATGCCTTAATTTAACCATGCCTTAGCAACCCTAGCTGTGTATTTTCATGACAACTCCATCCATATTTTGAGAACAATCACTCCCAGCCATTAAACTATCAACTATGTACCCTGTGTAACAAAATAATTCATAAACTGATGGACTAAGTGCCAGGAAAAGATGTGATCAGGCAGTCTCATGATACTCCAGAGAAATACAGTATTGCTCCAACGTGCATTTGAGTTTACTTTTTGTTAAAAATAGATGGAGATGATCATAAACTGAACACAGTGAATGTCTGAGATAACTTACAATAAATGCTGGGGGTGTTGAAATTGCAGCACCAAAGGAAAAACATTGTAAGATCTTACACTTTGATATTAAGATACAATTATGGGCTCAGCATTATTCCATGCTTTACTCTCCCTATTTCGATGACCTTGGCCAAGTGAGAGCCGACCCTAGGAGCTCTCCATCCCACTGCTTCCTCAGGAGCACTCTGCAGGGGTCTGACACTTGCAGGTGCAGCACTCTTGCAATGTTTCTTCCTTCCAGGAGAGGAATGAAGCAGCAATGCCTGGGGCTCCTTATGGAAGCACCTACAAGTGGGAGGATGGTTTGTCACTGGTTTTAGTGCCCAGAAAGCTTGGGACCACCCAGTGAGGGTACACAGGTCTCCGTGATCCTGTGTGTTGGGCATTTTCATGGTTAACAAGGATGAATACAACTTGATTTCTGAGGGATAACCTAAATATTTCCTTCGTAGTCTTTACCCCAACTTAATCTCCTAAATTTTTCCAGGGCACTAATTTCTCCTTGCTATGAATTCCCTGGGAGTTTGACTATGCAGAACGAGCTCACTTTGTGCTCTGCACCCCCCAAAAAAAAGAGGTCTGGTGCAAATGGGGGCCACTGGGGCACCCTAAAGTCCCATCGGCCACGAGCGCCTTGGCCACGGTGGCCAGCCCAGCCCCACCTCCGCGGCTGAGCATTCCTGCCTGCAATCCAGGGTGAGACTAACCACCAGATGTCTGACCTCCTCACCCTCCTGGCAACACTAAATGTCCTTTCCTGTAAAGTTCTGCAGGGTTTTATTTTCCTTTCTTTTCCCAGTCTCCATCTACTGGTTATTATCATTATTAAGCATAAATGGCCTCTTTCACACTCTGCAAGGCGAATGCTCCTATGAATGGAGTCTAACTAGCGTGAAAGGGTTTGCATGGTGATACTGCACAGGATTCAGAGAGCGCCTTGTAACTAAATTAATAAGAGAAAGGAACATTATGAACGCATCTCCTTTCACAAGTGAGGGGATTTTCCCATAGGCTTGGATCAAGAATGAATCCCATACTTTTGCAAAGGGAAAAAAAAAAGACCAAAGTGAAGCTATTTCCTTAGGATAAAGAAGCTATCAGAAACACAGCTAGGAAGGTTTCAAAAATTGAGTAGTGGGAAAATACTCCAACTTGCAGACCAAATGGACAGTTGTTTTTTCAGAGGTGAGTGCAACTGCATGAAAAGAAATCTGGAAAAAGGTATCCATCTACAGAACCTGGCAAGGAAAAAAAATAGTATCTCTTTGCCATGGAACAGATGCATATTGTCCTTGCACTGTACTGTTAATTTATCATCCATCACATCCCTGCACTAAGGGCAATCTGAATGCAAACGTTGCTTTTATTTGCATGAAGGGCTGAAAATAGCTGGATGCAGTTTACAGTTACGGGCATGTAGATATCGAACCGCCCCTACCCGCATCCTATTACCATTAATGGGCTGTGTTCGTGCCACCTCATGCCCTCAAATATCACAAACTAAGCAGACTCAAGAAGGATCATTACAAGGAAAGGAGATCTCTGAAGAATCCTCCTGTGTTGGCAGCACAGGTCTCTCCGAGCTGGCATTGTCCTGATTCCCAGCACAGCCACAGGACAGGCTGCTGCATGGAAAAACAAGAAAATACACAACCTGAGACTGAAATTCAGCAGTCTTAGATATTATATATAGAGATTTTTGTCCGTTCCCTTCATTATGATTTGGTGCACAGCTCCTGCATCATGGTATTGCCTCAGTAAGGCCAGGCTGATTCATTGCTACACGAAAATCCCCCCGAGTTCATCCTTGAAACACTCCTTTGCTCCTCTCTAGAGGAAACTCCCTCTAGCTTTAAATACAGCTATCCCTTCCCCCTTTAACATAAGGGGTGATCTGTGACTCCCGCAGGTGTAGAGGAAAGAGCACACATTTTTCCAAGAGGAATTGTGAATATAAGGTCTGTTTCAAATAATGCATCCCATGGAAATGTCAAATACAGCATTTCATGATCGGGGGAGGTTCAAACCAGCCTCACAGATCTTTAAGACCCACGAAATTCAGATCCAGAAATCCCCGAGCCTGAGCTGCTGTGCATTGCTGAGTGCAGGGATTTCCTCTGGGCTGCCAAAAGTCCCAGTTTCTGAGTGTGTTTCATCCACCGTTTCAAAACCATTTTGCAGAGGTATCAGGACATGTCTAATCTTTGAAAAAAAACTGTGGACATCATGGTCACTGAGCGAGATTCCCCCCCTTTCCCTTTCCTTTGTTAGAGTAGAATGAGGCTGGATGGACTGTTGTTTACAGTCCCTTACAGTGGGCTCTTTTACTGCCAATGCCACAAATGATGTCATTTGTTTAGCGGGAGACTGACTATTAGAAATGCCAAATGTAATTAGGATCTTTCCTTTCAATTGGGTTTCACAAACACTGATAGTGAGAAACGGCTCCTACCTTTTGAACTTTCAGACTAGTGGTGGGATCCTTGCCCTGAGAGAGCTCTTGGCAAAGGTTGCAACCTCGGGTGAGAAAAGATTTCACAGGGTATTTGCAATACTCTTCTCAATTTGGGAAGTTCATAAGCTTTCAGCTGGGAGTGACATCACTGAAAATAACTCCTCTCCTGGGTGAAAAAGGCCCTCATTAACCCCTGGAGATTCTAGAGCTGAGGCTCTGCCTGCTTCAGGTCCTCCAAATCTGGGAGCAATAGGGCTGACCCTGGCCAGATGCTGCCAGCTGGTTTGAAGCCAGTGTACTGGGATCCTACTCCACCCATGACACTTAGAGAGAAACAAAGGGTGTAAAGGGTGTGTTAGGGACAGGAAGAGGCGTGATGCTTGTGACTGTACTCCAGCTATTCTCTACTGTCAGAAGCCCCCTAAGGGAGGAGGTGGGAGGAGGCCAGGGGAGGAAGGCCAGGAGCAGATGGCATTAATTTAGCACAGCCCAAGGCTGCTGCACAATATGCTGGAGCTTGGTCCTTGTTTAGAACCAGTTTAAAAACCTGCAGCCCAGTCCTTGCAGGCTGCCCTTTTACCCATCACGAGAGGAGAGGAAGCTGGACATCTGAGGCAGTCCTGAAATTCACCCAGTGAAGCTCCAGCTGACATCAGTCATGATGCTGTGAGCATGCACTGAAGCTCTAGGGGCCCATCCAGCTCTTGCTGACGTCAATGGAAACCTTTCAGTGGACTTCAACAGACCCTGGATCAGGCCCCTAGTTTGTAAGTGTGGGCGTACATGGCTCCCCTCCTTCCTTCTTCTGACCAGAGATGGTAAAAGTGTGTACAAGACATCTCTTCAGCAGCTCTGCCTGTCCAAGCACCTTTCTTCCCCTGACGAGAGCAGTGTGTGACCAGCGCGACACAATGCAGACACTTCCAGACTTACAGCATCTGCTTCATTGTGATTATTTTCAGCACACTCAGCATTAAGAACACCACTCGCTATGGCAGCTGCACTGCTGAGCTCTGGTGTCCAGCCCTGCCCTCTCCCCCTCTTCAGCAAGAGTCTGCTTCTCAACCTGGTGTTGACTTATTAACTGTAAAATTCACATGCAAGAAAATCTAAAGGGTCTCTTTTCTTTATTAGGTCCTGTCTGTTCTTCTGGGAAGATAAAAGCAGGTCACCCAGCAGAGAGCCCAGCCTGTGAATGGGCAGCTTCGTATTGATGTGAAGTCTAACCCAAAAATTTCTTGCTGCCTGTGATCCTCCAGTGCCAGCTCCATGCTCTCCTCAGACTGTTTCCTTCATCCTCCAGTCCTCCCATCACCTCTTCCAGGGATTTTTGTGCAGGTTATTTGAGGATAGAGGTACTTGAGTGAAAATATGGTGATGATGCACCTGTGTTTTGACTATACAGTATCTTTGCTGCTGGTTTTAATATTCTGTACGTTCCCGTGTGATTACTTTTTCTGCATTCCCTCTCTTTTATTGAGCTTGAAAATGCCAATCAGTTCTGGGTTGTTATTAATTTTCTTCCAACTGATAAAATGTCTGTGAGGCAGGAGGGAGCCCAAAGTCTGGTCTGTGTCCTTTAAGCGCACACTGCATGCAGCCAGCAATTTTATCCTGTGGTTCACAGTTATATCCATAACAAATGGATGAGAAAAGAAAAGCTGATTTTATTCTGAAAAAATGGAAAAAAAGGCTTTTCTCAAAATTCTCAGAAAATTGAAGGAAAGAAAAGGGATTTGTTATCAACATTGTGGAGCTGAATAAACCCCGAAGTTGCTCTTACCTTCATGCTGCTAAATTTACTGAATTGCTTTTGCAAACCGCAGCCACTATGTGCAATTCTTTAAAAGTGCAGCCTAGTTACATGGTGAAGAACTTCCCAAAAATTTCTCCTTATTTTATGTAAATTTGCCATTATATTTTAGGGACCTTGTTATTGCCTCCTTCAGGTTTTGAGGCTAAAGCTTCCTTTCAACTCTTCCCATTATAGTAAATCAATGGCAATTGAGCTTCAGGACAGATCCAAAATGTTTTACTGCTTTTCTAAAGCTTTTTGGTATTAATTTGGTGCTAACCCTTTAGTTTGCACATCTATGCCACTGAGTCTACACAGCCACCTATTTTAATCAGTCCCAATCTTTTTTTTTGCTGCATCAATAATATTATGTTACCATTCCTAGGTTATATTCCTAGCCAAGGGTGAAAGAGAATTTTCCCAGTTTAGGTCACAAGGGGAATATTGTTAATGAACTTCGTCTTTAGGGCTTGCAAATCAGCACAGAACTACAGAGATTTAGGAAGAGGGTTCTCAGTCTCCTGTTTCTGTGCAGGATGCATAAGTCCAGTTCACTGCCATTATTTCCAAACAAATGGACTGATTTAAAAACAACTTTCCCCCTACCCGCAGTTTTTTACTTTAGGAGCAGAAGATGAGATGGGAAGCTTGACATTGCATTTAAGTGTCTACTATCCAGGGCAGCCTGCAGTGCATCAGCTGGGAAGCAGAGTTGTGGTTTCAGTGTGGCACAGGACATGGAACCACCAATATTTTTGCAGGTCCATCAGTAAGTCCTGGTGACTTTGGGCAAGGCACAGCCAGCACAGTCTGTGTATGCCATGACCCTGCTTTTCACAGCTGCTGGCTGCTGCCATCCTGGGCCTGTGCATGCTGAGTGAAATGAAGGAACTCACACAGAGTGCTCAAACCTGGCCAGGTCTGGATTTGCTCAGCACATGCCTGGATGAGCTCCATGCTCTCGATGCTCCTGATACTACTAGCAGGAGTAGCATCTACTACCAAAGCGAGCAGTCTCAGCAGGGCAGCTCTGTCCCTCCCCTGGATGTCACAGGAACTGATGGGGCTGTGTGTGGTGAACTCCTTTCCTTTGCCAGAGGCTAGCTTGAGATGCTGCCGTGGGGCCACGCTTTGCTCCAGGCAGAAAGCTGGTGTAGGACCCACTTCCTGGACACAGGGAGGAAGGAAATCCTAAGGAAGGAAGATGAACAACACTCTGAGTCATGACCTGAGTCTCAGCCTGCCTCTGGGCAGCACGTGTTGTGCTCACCGTGAGTGGGGTTTAGGGCAAAGTGACTACAGATTTGGCAGACTTGAGGATGGTGAAGAAATTGTTCTTAGGTTTTCAATTTAGCATTCAATTTATATCTAGACTGTTTTTAAAGGTGAACATCTGGAAGAACATACAATGTTGTGGCTTATTTAAGAAACGTTAGCAGTGCATAAGGCAAGATAATGAAGGCTGTACTGCTGCTGCTCCTGTCATCCTGGTTTCATGTACCATCAGAGTTGGTGGGTTTGGCCAACCCCTGAGAAATTCCAAAAGCAAACTTAAAAGGGAGCTGGGGTAAGCCAGAAGGACACTATCAGATGGAGAAGACTTTGCAAACTTTTTGTGACTTGACTTCAATTTGTGCATGTACAAAATCCTTCCATTGTTGATGGATTTGTTTTTAAGTGGTGAGGAAGAGTCAGGAACACTCAGTAACCTCAGGCTTGAACTGCACTGTGAGAAGCTTTGAGAGAAGGAAAATGCCCTTTCCTTTTCTCCCTGATGCTCCATCCTTGACCCGTGTCACAGTCACTTCTAGGCAGGGCCACCTAAGCTAAGGCTAAATGGCCTTCACACATTGATATTGTAAAAGGAGCTTTGGGTGTTTCACTCATCAGAAATGTCCATTAATAAAAGGCTTGGTACAGTTATTTAGCAGAATGTAGTAATGAGATGAATTCTTGCAACAGAGTAAAAATGGCAAAGCTGACATTTGCTAGAGCTGGAAAGAGGATTTCCTGACAAAAACTTGAAGATTATCAGTAGACAGGTGCCAATGAGGTTTTGACACTGGTTTGCCCTTTGCTCTCTCCATGTAAATTCTGACACGTTGAGCCTTCAAAGAAATCACAGAAGAGACAAAGTTGCCACAGTCTGAGAATGAAATCAATACCCCAGTGAAAACCATAAAAATTTTTGAAAATAAGGTCAGAAAAACATTGAACAAAGGTAAAAAATTCCTTGCTAACATTTGTCTCTCCAGCCTCAGATCTTTGCAAAAAGTTTGATACCTTAACACAGAGATGTTTTTGTTTATTGCTTCTCTCCAATCTTTTATGGTCATTTGAAAGTTAAAACAGATCCTCCTCCTCCAGACAGTCTAGTACAGTGAAAGCAGCTTGTTACAAAACATGGTTAGGAATGTTTAAATAAAAATATGTAGAATAAAGGAAGGAACTATTCATGATGCATCACTCCTCTGACAGGCTGTGAAGTTATTTCACCCTTCAACACAAGTGCTAAAACATAATGGAATCCCTACTGAGTGTTTTCATGCTTACCAGAACATGAAAAAAAAAGCATAACAAAATGCCCAGTGTGCCCCAAACTATTAGCTTGGATGAGTAAGGAAGCCAAGGGGAAACAGGGGCACTGTGGGAAATATTTGTGGCAAGGGGAGGAAACAATAACCGAAAGTGATAAAAATGGATGATTCCCGCGAAACCACGCACAGGCCAGGGCAGCACTTTGTGCCCTGGGCAAGGAGGACAATCTGTAAGCACAACATCAATGTAGATTACGGGGTTTTTATCTCTGCTACCATAAAGGGTTTTAAAAGCCAGATTCAGATTTAGCAAAGACGTCCAGTTGGGAAAGGAGGCTGTTTTTTTTTTAATTACAAAAAAAGTCATTCAGCTTATGAGCAAGACTATGCGTGAGATACTTGTAATGCACCATTTTAATCTATCCCTTTTGGCTTCTAACTTAGCTGAGAACATGAAATGGGCACACATGCAGCATTGCAGTGTGCAAAAGTGGGGCACTAAATGATGCATTAACACAGAGCTGAATTCTGCTGTGGTTAATCAGGCCCTATTCAGAAAGAAACACCAAGGCTTTTGCCTGCATAAAAGAAAAGATATGACTTGGCCTTTAATATGCAATAATTCATTTAAATTTACTGAATTCACTGAACTTTATGAACTCAGAGTGGTTGCTCAGGTACACATTAATGGTGAACCAGCTGTAAATGATGATTTGCTCCAAAGAAGTTATTAACTCTTACTGCTTTCTTTTCCTCTGATTCGCAGCAACAATTGTGAGTGCTTCTGAAACCCTGTGTGCCATTTGATGTTTAAATGCAAAGAACCTATGAAGAATTGTCCTGAATTATTATCATTTACAACAAGGAAGTGAACTTTTATGGAGGTTCCAAAGCCCTTCTGTACTCAGAAGATGGGATGATTTGACTTTGTTCTCCCTTCGCATTGATGTAGCTTCAAAACCACCCAACGGGAAGTGATGGTTATAGTGCTGTAAAACTGGTGGAAATAACAGGATTATTTTTGACTAACCACAGGGTTTTCCATGTCAGGAATTTGAACAGCCTGAAATCATCCTGTCCTCTGACTTTTTTTACCTTTTAGAAGAAAGGACTAAACAATATCTTTAGGGCTTATACACAGCATTACACAACGCCTGTGACAGTAAGTGGAAAGGACAAAAGGCAGGCAAGGGGGAGCAGTCAGCCAGAGGGACATCTTCAAACCAAATCCAGTACTTCTTCAAGTTAGAAAAGGGTGTTTGTGAGTCAGATGAAGCGTAGGACATGGGGAAGCCATCCTACTTAGTATTACATTGTCTGAAAATTTTTGAGCAACTAGCAGCACCAGTAATTTGAGAGAAAACCCCTGACTGTGCAAACTTCTCAAAGTCTCACTTTGTTATAATTAATCTGAATTTCCTGCACCAATACTGTCTGGAGGAGGGAAAGCCCACTGTCCTTCCACCTCTCTGGTCTGGTGCAGCTCCCTGGGGTACATGAGGGATATGCTTGAGGCGTATGTGGAGGCTTAGGTGCTGATTGTACCCACAGCCACTTGCCAGCTCTTGCAGAGGTGAGCTGCTCTAAACTGAATCACTCAAAACTCTCGGTTTCGAAGGTACCAAGTTTCCTGTCTGAAGTTCTCCCAATATCTGTTCAGTATTGCTGTTTTTCAGCTAGGAATACTTTTTCCTGTAGTTGAAAATAATTGCAGTAATGTTCACAATATAAAAATGGAAGTATGCTACATGTGTTCAAGGTTTTCTTTTTTTTTTTTCCAGATTGAGATTTTGTTAATGTCATTATTCATAGAAGTAATTGTATGAAAAACAGAAATTCCAATTTTGCTGGGTTTGCTCTTGGTCTGGTTCCACAAACACTAACAGTGTTTGAAAATACTGAAAGTCTTTTATTTCACATTAATTGAAGTAGCTATGCCAACATAACACAATTTATTTCCTTTACTATTGAACGGTGGTAAAATTGGCATTGTTTTAGGCCAGCTCACAATTTGCATCAGGAATAACCTTGCCAGTGGTGCAAGCTGGTTTATGCTCATATTTTTCAATTATTCTTTTACTTGTTCTTAAAATGGTTACTTCTCTGGTGAAGGGATCAAGTGTTAATGGCATCTGAAAGGGCTTTTTTTTGAGCCACATAAGATTTAATAAAACCATAATTTTTCATTTTATTGCTTCAGTAGGGAAAAGCTGTTAATTAGGAGTGCCATGGTAAAGAAAACTGCTTTTTGGCTCTGCCTACCAACTGGCTTATTCTGCTTATAAACAATTGGTCCCACTTAATGACTAAACCATACTGTATTTACTAGCTACCGTCAAGCATTCCCAGACCTCATAGTTTTATGTCTGTGAAACACTTGCATATTATGATCTCACCTCATGATACAGAATTTCTCTATTCAAGTTTATACATGACGTGGAAAGTCTCCGGGATGGACTCTGAGGTGTAAAATTAGTGTAATTCCCCTGGAATGAAAGAGATGTGCCAATTTATATCAAGTGGAGTTATGGCCCACAACGTCTCAAAGACATTTGCTTTTGTCTAGAAAACAAGCAAACAAATGTTCTTCATTTCAATGGAAAACAACACTTATGTCTCTCCCTGCTCAAGTACAGAGGGAGATCAAAGATGGCACAAAGCCTCCTTGCAAGGCAGTGTTTCACTTCCAGACAATTAATATGATAGGATCAGGGAAATGAAAATCTCTTCCATGCCTAGGTGTTTCCCCTCACGGACTGGAAAACCATTTGGTTTATCATTTTCTGTCTTTAGGCAAAAAGGTAACTCTTATTTGCATGTTTGTCAGTTCGTGCTTGAGAGTACAAAATTTACTTAAAAACAAGCTCAGCCAGCTAAATGAAATGCCAATGGTCTTATTATCCTGAGAGAGCAAAGCACTTAAGTCCATTATTAAAATGAAGTTAATTGAATTTAAACGTGTGCTTAAAGTAAAGCACAGCCATAAATACTTCACTGAATAAATGGAAGATTATTCTTATGCTTAAATGTAAGCACTAATCAGCATTTTTCTAAAACCAAATTTTATAGCTTTCTATCAGCAGCTCCAACTATCCCACTAATAATACCTGGCACTAAAACCAGAATTTTTCCAAGAAATTTGTTCAAAAGGGTGAAAATCAAGGTGCCGCTCATACAAGAAATTAGAAGACTAGGTTTGAAACAAGAACACAAATATTAAAATCTGGGTGTGATGAGTTATGTATAAGAAAGGCAGAAAGAGCTTATTGCAAGTTGAATTGTGTGGCTTTCTCAGAAACAGCTCCTTGGCAATCTAGAATGGAAAAACCTCCTAGCTCTACAAAATATCAGTATTTAGGGGATAGGGGGAACTGCAGAGCAACTATAACTGCTCTATGTTCGTACACCCAAGGTCCTCTGCATCAGAGTAAGTGTTTGGAATTCAAAATGGGGTTGAATTAAAAGCCTGAGCTCTGAAGTTGCCACTGCTATATCTGACTAATTTTGGACATGTGGCATTTAGCTGAACTTAATTTGCTATGTATTTCTAATAGGAATCCAAATGCTTTTCTCTTAGGAAGTGTAATAATCTAATATTCATCAGGTGTTTTGCTGTCCTTTTGAGCTGGACCAAAGAACCTCTGGCCTAAATTCCACTGGCCTCCATAAATTTGCAAAAATACTTTGTGACATACATTGCATTTTACTGCTAGTTCAGAGAAGGAGGAGAATGGACAAAATGAAAAGTTCAGCTGTAATCCCATCTCATCGTTGTCAAAACTCAAGTTTTGGAAGCTGCTTTTCCATTAGATGTTCCTCACTGGCACTACTGTTTCAAAAGGATTTTTTTTTCTATCAAACAAAACCTGCCAAATGACTGTTCTGCCTGTCACCATTTTCCCTTCACAGAAAATGCAAAAAAAGCCTTTTTTTTTTTTTTCTTGTTCGGCGTGAAGGGAAGTTTCCCATTATTACACAGCCCTGGTATCACTGGAAGAGACCAGATGCCTGTTCCAAAACTTAACATTCATTGTTGTACAGAATGATACAAAAATGTGGGTGGAAAGATGCAATAGGGTTCGTTCACTTGATATCTGCAGGGGGCTATGAGCTCTCCTAGTCGTGCTCTAGCATCTGGCAGCTTCACTAATTTGAGATTTCTATTTATATTACCCTTAATGTGGAATTCTTAATAATAGTTTCTTAATGTAGATTAGAATAATTGATGCATTTTTGAGTTGTAAACTCAAAACTCAGAGTGTAAACTCATTACTGAGTTTTTGGAAGCTTTGCTTCCAAGCCTATTGAGAAAGCCAGAGTTGTACATAAATGAAAACAAATTCACAGGTTTTGAATAGAAGACTTATATTCCTATTAACAGACGCATTTATATGTGTAATTTATATAGATGAAAAATATTTGTAGAATGGTGGAGACGTAGAACTGGGGTATCACACAATTCAGAAAAAAAATGCAGACCAGAATTTGTGATATTACAGACAATAAAATATGACAGCAGTGAGAGGTGAGCTCCAGGATGAAAAGCAGTTCTCCTGACAGCATGTGAAGAACAGAAGTATGACCCTTGCAGGTGGGATCAAAGGCCTGCCTAGCTCAGTGTCCTGTCCAACAGCCACAACAGGGATGCTCAGAGATACTGGGAAACACTGATGGCATGGAATCCTCACCCAGCAATATCCAACCACAGGACTTCCAGAGCCAGAGACCAGTATCTTGTATTTAATGACTTTTAATGGGCTTTTCTTTTGTGAACTGGATCTGGCACCAGTTTTGATTTTTTAATGTAAATTTTGAATTTTTAAATTCATATAAACATGAATCCACAATGTTTGGCGGCAGAAATTTGAACTCCTTATTACACTTTGAGTGAAGAACTACCTTTTTCTTCTCAAAAGCCTGCAGCTAAGCTTTCTTCCTCCAGGTCTTGAAGATAAAGGCTCCTTTCACCTTTTCACTTTGGGCTTTGTGCAGATGTCTTTAATATTGCTTTTCAGCTGTTTCTTTTCCACATGGAAGAGATGATTTAGGCATGCTCTGCATGGGATCCATCTGATCTTCAGATCACTCCTTTTGGCCTTGTCTGTACCTCTATCAGATATAGATATTTCTTTCTTGAGTTGGAGAACCGGCCCTCTGCTTGGAACCTGTGATGTGGGTGGACCAGGAATTCCCAGCATGGAATCAATCTTTGCTTTATTGCTATTCCTTTTGTAACAAGACCTGATATTCAGCGCACTTCTTGGTGATCAAAAATTCACTCAATACATGCACTGAACTATTACAAAATACAGTTAGTGTGTGATAATATGTTAGATCATGTAATCTTGGATATCACTTCACCCCCATGTGTGCTACTTTACATTTATATTTAGACTGGACTTCTTCTACCTTTTACTTCCCACTCAGTATGGGAAACTGCTCCTTCAGTTCTTCACACCGAGTCCTCATCCTCACTTTCGCACATGACTTTGTTATCCACAGCTCATCTTAGTGCCTTTTCCAGCTCACCCAGTGACACACTGAGCAGCAACAATGGGCACACTCTTCTCTGTGAAATTCCACTTCCCTCTGCTGTGAAAAAGGAACCAGAAACGGCTGCTCTTTGCTGCCTCTCTTTTGAGCAGTTATACCTTTCAGGACACCATTACCTCCTTCTCCTTGGCAGATGATCTTCCCGAAGAAAAGTGGAAGATGTTGCCAAGAGCCTTTTAGAAATCTAGGTAGAACACATCAAGAAGAATATTATCTTCCTCATACGCTGGCTGAGTCCTTCAAAGAAAACCAGCAGTGATCTGCAAAGTCTGATTTTTCCTTGTCAAGCCAACACCTTACAGGGGCTCTTAACCTTCCTTTCTACTGCTGGCTCAAATCTTGTCGGAACATCGGTGTTCTGGCAAGGGAACTCAAGCTTGCAATGTGAGAGAGACACAAGGCTTCTCCCAAACTAGGGGCTGAAAGGGCTCAGCTGGTCATTCATGCACAGCTCTAGTCATCTTCATGGACAGCAAGGCCTAATGATTAGAGATAATTGTAATAATGTCATTATTTTAGTAAGAAATGCTTTGATTCTGCAAGCATCTAATTGCATAAATTTTATTTTCTGTTTTAAGTGGCTCTTCTAGGGGGTGCAGCTGTCAGACTGTTTCTATTAACTGGACTTTGGAACTTCTACGAGCTCTGTTGTCAACAAGACTAATCAGCTTTTATTGTGTTTAGCTCAGTAGACACACAGAGAACGATCTGTCTTTTGCAGACCTGTATTTTCATTTACAAATACTACTCTCTATTTCTGCCATCTTGGTTATACACACAGAGTAGTAAAATGCAAACAAACCCACAAGGCCTGGTATAAAGATCATTCATACTTTATGATCATAATTTTTACATGAAAAGCACCATTATCCGAATTAAACATCCCAGTTTTGAGAGGTGTGTGTGGATGTGAGCATAGACATAGCATGTGAATACCTTAAATATGTGTATACGTATCTGTTTATATGTATTCTACATGCACATACACATTTATAGCTCCATTAAATGCACTCAGATTTTGAGTATTCTTTCAGTGCAGAGACATTTAATGCAGAGAGCCAATACACCGTGACTGTAGTTGTTCCCATTTCGCAAACCAGATAAATTAATCACCAAAAGGGATCAGCCTGCGCTGGCAAAGCCACGATTTACACCGGATTTACACCTTGTAGGAAAGGCACAGCACAAAAGATGGCTGCGTTGCATCGGCGCGAAGAGCGGAATTACAGGATGAAAGAAGGAAGCAAAAATAGACCTGACACACGAGTTTTGCAGAAAGTTTCTGTAGCGGGGATGTGGATTCCTGCCGGCAGCTCGGGGCTGTCACCGCCCCGCCGGGACCCTGCGCAGGGCTCCTCCCCGGCCGCTGCCGCCGGCATGGGGGACGGGGAAATAGGGATCCCTTGGAAGGGAGCTAGTGAAAAAATAAAGGGTGAGAAAATGAAGCTGCAATAATTGCTGGAAGGTAACGCTGTGTTCATTCCTTACTGCTTTTTTTGTAGGGGTTTTTGGATTTTTTTTTAACGCGAGCCTGCCGGCCGCTGCGTTTGTTACGCTTTGAAGTACATTGTGCAGCAGGGGAAGGAGATCCGCGGAGATGGCGTCACTTTGTAAAAGTTTCCAAATTCAACCGAGTTTCTTGTTTGTTTTCCTTTTTATTTTTTTTTATTTTTATTTTTTTTAAGAGAGGGGGTTGTACTATTCGTAATGCAAGTGGGCGATGCGGCCGAGATCTAAATATACCCCTGTGAAAACAGAATCCCTGAGATAGCGACACCGATAGCTGAGGCTATTGTTAACTTTTGGGATTCCAATTAAATACCGCAATGTTAAATATTTATTTAATTACTGGACAGAGAGCAGGAATTCTCGTTGACTACACTAATGGAGTCGGAATAGTGCAGTAGGGGAGAGTTTTTTCTCCTGCCCTCCCTGCCGCCCCCACTTCCAAATCTAAATAGCTGTAGACAAGCACAGGCTGGAATATGAACATTAGGGGAATAAAAAAAAGTTTCAGCTTTGTTTTAGGAGTTATATTTCAGCCGGGTAAGCAAACTATATTGCATGTATTTTTCCGTATCTTCAGCTCACTCCAAACATAACATTCCAAAGGATAAAATCTGTTACAAAATAAAACTGACTTTGTGACAGCTGAACTTCTATGTGGAGTCTAAAAATTATCTAAAAGCGCTTGGAGAATCCTAAATGTCATTCCCAAGATGTGGCGAATTGTAATGAGGGTTGTGAACTATTTTAGTAGCAGTGCCTTGCACGGAGCCCAGCTAAGCAGCTGGAGCATTTATAAACTTATTTTTTGCCCTTTACTGTGTTACATATGAAGATATTTAGACAATAACAATAATCCTAATTTGTTTCAGATTAGAAAAAATGTATCCAAATTGAAAATGTGTTGTTTGCCTTTTGATTTCCCTTCCTGTACTTCCTTTTCAAACATATGTCATAGGGCAGTGCCTAAAAAGTGCAAGAAAACTCATCAACAATAAGATAGTGAATGAGAAAGAACATTATCATGACTATATTACCATTTTGTGGTTTTCTCATCTTACTGGCTTTTCCAAAAACTTTTAAATTTTGTTTTAGAAAATGATCCAATTTCGTCTTCTCCTAAAGCAAAAACAGAAACAAAAACCACAAAAAAAAAAAAATCTGTGGACATTTTGGTAAGAGAAAGCAAATAGCTTGCAACACACTGTCCAAAACCTGTACTACACTATGCCCAAAAGCACTTTAATTTACAACAGACATTATTATGGTTGTATATGCAGCTCTTGATATGGTAGAGGAAATTATTAAACCCAACTATTTGGTCATGAGGCTGGAAAAAAAGAATTGTGTCCCTAAGTGTGCCACAAAATTTAAATGTAAGTTATAAAGGCCCAGCACCCTGTAACTTGGTGACTCCGTTGGAATTAAACCCAGAAGGAGAAAGTCAGGTCCTGTCAGTTCATACATGAGAAAGCCTGAGTGCTCTGCACTGCCATCACTAATTGTTTTGTGTTGGGAAATCCTGAGGTGATAAAACGGCTGTTAGAAAGTTGGCCTGTGAGTAATTAAGTGCAGGTCTAGCTATTAAAACCTGATTTGTTACTCATAGGTTACACTCATCTGCATCGCCTTCTCTCAAGATACAGATAAAAGTCAGTGTTCTTTTCACTGGTCTAAGCCAAAAGTGGCTGTGTAATGAATGGAGATGTCAGCTCTGGGTATGGCTCACACATACACAGTGGGAAGGATTACCTTTATCATAACAGGTACAGTTATTGTGATAGAGAGCTTCCACTCCAACCGTTCCTTTCTCCTTTCATTTATTTCCAGAGGAAGTGCTGGAGGATGCGTACCCTTCTTCATTTCAAGTTTAAAATACTTACTTGACTCATAAGCAAAACTTTGCTTTTTAAAAAATTTAATTTCTTGTTTCAGTGTCTCTGTTTACTATACTCAAGCTTCTCCATAGAGTGGGTGTAACCAGGAGAAGAGTTTGGCCCATGATGTGAGCTAAATTTTCAGTGCTTCCACTATTTAGAGCTCCGTTGGGCTAAAAATAGTTTTCCTGTGGTTTTCGCCATGGAGCCACAAATGCAAGTTTTCAGTGCAGAGTTATTGTAGATGTTGGTCCCTACTATTGCTGCAAGAAATGGATTTCCAGCTCATGACTGTGTCAGCAGATGATTATGGTGAGTGTGAGGCTGCATGTCTGATCTCCTCACTGACCTGAAGTTAGAATGTGTCCCACCCAAATGCCAGGGACCACCAAAAGGGACCATGCTTGGAAGGCAGTGCTCGGGCTGCACACTGAAAAACACTAGGAAAAAATGGGACTGTGCAGGAAATAATGCTGAAGAATTCACACAGAGATCTCCACGTTTGCCTAATGGTATGAGGTGTAAAACAAGTGGAGGCAAGGGAGTAAATCTTTAGGAAAGTAAGACACAATTTTGTTCATGGCTAATTTGGAGCCGAGTTATCATCAAAGAAAAAAGCTTACAGTGACCATGTGGTTAGGTAGGTAAGGAGTTCACTGTGATGCTAGATTCATCCTCTTTCGGTCCTACATATTCTATCCCAATTCCATGGTCCAACTTCTCTGCTGTCCACAGGAAATTGGTCTAGTTGTTGCAGACAGCTTTTAGGAGGAGGGGGCCAACTTTTTTCTGAGCTTAGTAGTGGGTGTCAGACTCCAGACAGTGTTCTTATAATGCAAGGTCAAGTTCTGGAAATAGTTGAAAATCACTGATTTAGAAGAGTGAGACCAATGCATGTTTCTGTACTGCTGATGCAATGGTGAGGACAAGCTGGGGATGGTCTAGAAAAGAAATGACACCAGAGGAATATTCAGAGAAATTGAGTTGTTTAAAATTATCTTCTTTATAATTTTCTCTCTGAGAGCACTATAATAGTTTGTGTTAATCAGCTGGGACATTTTTTCCATTTCTCTGGAAAGGTTTTCACCCCATTTCAAGCAGAAGATTGATTTAGGAGTACTCTGCTCTGACCAGACTCTATCCACAGGTGTCAATGGATGGTCGTTCCCATCCATTGGAATGGGATGTGAACTTTGTGAGAGTTCTCAGACAAATGCTTCTCTTATTTATTACTTCATACACATCTTACTCTTCCTGCAGTGTCCTTTTTCTTTTAGTAGGATTTTGCCTTTTTTATATGTTTTTCAGACAATTTTTTCTTGCATTGTGTGTTCAGTTTTGCATCCTTAGTGACTCTCAGATCTGTCAAACTGGATACACCATCCCTGGTATATCCACAATTTTATTCTGTGGAGTGGAGCTAAGCTTACAAAACTTTTACATAATTATGTCTTTGTTTCTTTGTACCATTATTCAGCTACATGTCTCATCCCATTTATTCTTCCAGTCTAGGAAGAAAAGTTAGCAGCTTTAAAACTAACTGGGAAGAATAACTTTGGCTTGCCTTCCCTCTCTCCCCTGGTCTACAATTTCATGTTAATGTCTTCTACCTGTAGCTTCAGGAAACAAGACTAATTCTTCTCTCCCTTTCTCTGTGTGAGTTGTCATGCAAGGTACCCAGAAGTGTGGCTGTAACAATAACAGGGTATTTAATATGAGAATTAGCTCTGGGAATTCAAAGGCTGTGAGCTGGTGAGTGTAACTTTGCAGGAGCCTACACCTCTGAGGGCCTTGCAGATAAACACTTTTAATATCTTTCCTCCAGACACTAAATATTATTTCCATTTTCTTACGTATGTGATGCAAGGTACACAACATTTGTATTGTCTTCCTGTGAGCCAGCCTCTTACCACCTCCTGTGCCGGTTCTCAGCCTGCTGTAAATCGTGGGCTTATTTAAGAGAACCGAATGGCCAGAGCAAATGTCACCTCCCTCTCCACTTGCTGAACTCTGCTCAAACACAACACTGTTTTTCTGCCTCAAAAATACATGTTAAGGTATGTATAGTATGTTAGCCCCTCCTTAGCCTTTCCCACCCTGAAACTTTTCAAATAGGGATGGCATGTTCCTCTCTTCACCGCCAAAAAAAAAATAAATTCCTTTCTCAGCATTTCCCCCTTCCCCCATTTCTTCTCAGCTGACAGCTGTGAGAGTGGAACTCTCTTGAGCTATCCTATCCATTTCCCCCAGTTCAGTTTTTAAGCTAGATTTGGTTTAAATATCCAAGCTATCTTTCACACTGCAGGTTTTTTTAACATAAAGTGGCTTTGCAAATGCTTAATGTGGGTAGAGACATGGCAACTGTTTATGTATATTTATTTTTCCTTATAAACAACATTCGTTCCTCTACCCTCAGCAATTTAGAGTTGACGGGGAATTAAACTGAACAATACAGTCATTTTAGAAGTTACAGGAAGGCCAAAGTTTCATAATAAAGCAACTTTTTTCAAGACTATTTCCTTATAATTCAAATAATCTATTTGATTTTCCTACTTTCTCGCTTCTAACCGAATAAAAATTTCATTAAGAAATACAGGAATTGTATTCAAAATCTGGAGAGTAAAAGGAAAAGAATTAAATTTAGGATAGTTCTTGAATTTCATGCTTCTCAACCATGCAAGGCCTGATAGCTTTTGGTCTCTTGTTGGTTGTTTTGCACTTTGATCAGACTGTGAGGTTATCGCTCGCCGCAACATAAGCACCTACAGTAACTCAGCTTTATGGGAAGGTGTTTTTCCACCCTCATTGCCTTTAGCCAGTGCTCAAAGGAATATCAGACAGGTACTTCAGTTGACTTTACAAGGCAAAGTATAAACATGTGCAGTTGTCTCTGCACAATCTAACATAATTTGATAATTAAAACATTCAGGTAAGGGGAAGGTTAGCTAGTCCTTTTTCCTTGGATTAACACAGCTGCATGTTTGTGTGCTGGAAAATCTGGATTTGTCAGTGATAAAATAGGATTGATGGTTCCATGAATTGTGAAATTCAGGAATTTGTGAAATCACATGATTTCTGAAAAATGTGTTCAGAGTGCTTGCAGTCTCTTTGTTGTCCTTTTATTGAACTTGATATGTGATTAGAGTGGACCCACTGGAATGTGGTACTAGAGATCCAAATGATGGAGACTGTGTATGAACAGGCAGCAGTGAAAGTGGTGTTAATTATTCTGTGGCCTTAAGAGCACACAGACCTGAATGATCAGATAGCCAACGTCACTTATTTTATATTCCATCGGTTTCATTGACTACAAGGAGATAATTTGACTTCAAACATTTGGAGTTTGCTCATTCAACATTAGTCTATGACAAAATGGCATGGAAAAAAAAAAGGAAACCCATTTTTCAGATGGAATATCATATTCCTTGCTACCACACTCTAGAACAGTCTCTGCATGGTGCTAAGAATCACTGTTTCCTGAGGAGAGTGTGCTGCAAGCACACATGTCTCAATTGCCTGTAGTTTTAAATCGAGACTGTTTAAGAAAACTTAGTTTTGGAAATCTTTCAGTTTCCCTTGTCTTCCCATACTCTTGCGTGAACACCTTCAGCTTTCCTCATCACTGGAACTCTGAAACCTCTGCAGCAGGAAGTGCATCGGAGCTCTGGGTTGTAGATTCACCCAGCAGTATACAACTGTTTTGTAACTCCTCAACAGAGGAGAACATTTTGTTTTCTAGAGACATGATGGTTGGCACATGAACAACACCTAAAATGCCTGCTGCCAATTTGTTGTTTGTTACTTGGTTTATTAATTAAGTTACACAAAAGATTTGGAAAAGGGCCAAAGGTTGTTGTTTTGGTTTTTTGTCTCATATTTTGGACTGCCTGGCCAAAGCAGAGATACAGAGGAGTCCCCAAAGGTTCGCTCTGTTCTGGGACTAAATTAACACCAAAGGCTTGCTCCTCCACGGCTGCTGTGAACTTTAGTAGAGATATCCTGTTGGGCTATTAATTGACTTCTTAAGAGCTTCTGTTTACATCCAAAATAATCAAGAGTTGTGTAATTTTGAACCAGAAGAACATTTCTTTAAAGCTCAAATATACTTGAAACTGAAATTTCAGCTTGGCTCATTTGGGATTTTTCCCTATTTCTATCAACTTTACATTGCTTTTTCTTGATTTTTTTTTCTTTTTGGTAGGCGTTTTACCTTTAATTTACGCAAATAAAACATAGTGGCATCTTTTTAGCTTAATTATATATGCATTTATATTGATACATAAAATCACTTTTCATTACATTTGCTTGTTTCTATTTTTTTTCTGAAAGGAATCTGATAGCAAGGTTCAGTTGGCATGCCAGATTTCTAACTGCAGCAAGATGGTGTAGTTCTACAACAAAGACATAAATGTAGATACAAATTATGGTTTTGCCCCTTATTATCTGTTCCTACACATTTTTTTTGGCCAGGGGAAGAAATTCTTCTGTAGGAATTTCTGTAGTCAACAGACCAGGATTCAGCTTAGTTCAGTAGTGCATCTGAAGCCAGCCCCAATCAGCCTCCTCTGAGGAAGGCAGCCTTTAGGTTGTGAAGTAATTGTCCTGTAGGAAAAGTTTCCTCTTAAAATCAGTTTGTGGGCTGAAGTATGAAATACTTTACTCTAATTGTGGATGTTCCTGTTGCCCATTTCAAGCTAAATTTCTCAAAGCCATCAGAGTTCAGGCCTCAACAGTAGTTTGTGGTGAGTGGTTCCACCTGGTCCTGAAGAGCAGAGCTGAGCATGGCTCGGCACCTCATCTTTTGTAAGGCAAACAAGACCTGGCCAGTTCTTTCCTACCATGAGAGGCTTTTGTATGGACAACTGATTTTTATAACTGATTTCAGTGGAAGAAAGCACATTCTTCAGTTTTAGTGGAAATTGAGGTGTTTGGAGTTCTGAAAGTCAGTTGTGTATTGAGGGCAATTTAAAAAGTAAAAACCTTCTGACATCAAGTCATGGTGTGGAATCCAGTTCTTCTAATAATCTAATAATTCACTTTGTTAAAAATGACAAGAAACACTTGTGCCTGCAATATGTTTAACCATGGTCAGGCATTGCTGTGGCACTTTTGACCCAGTACCCCTCTGAAACTTTCTTCTGTGCAGTTCAAAAGTAGCTTTGAGGAAACAGTGCTCACTTCCATGTCACACGATGAGGACAATAAATTTGTCCCATAGTGGCATTATACACAGTAGGAAAACCCTCATGTCTGCAATCCTTTCTGGAGCCATTCCTAACACTGCTGACAGGTTTTCTTGAAGCTTTACTGCATGTTTTAGTAACTTACTCAGAGATGCAGCTCCCGAAGGACCTCAACTGCCCCAACACATTGTGGATAACACCCAGTCCCAAAGGAGATGAGGAGGCTCAGGGGAGCCGTCCTGCTCGCCACAACTGCCTGCAAGGAGGTTGTAGCCAGGTGGGAGCTGGGCTCTGCTGCCCTGGAATTAGTGACGGGACAAGAAGACATGGTCTTAAGCTGCCCCACGGGAGGTTCAGGTTGGCCATCGGGAGGAATTCCTTCGCAGGAACGGTGCTCAGACACTGGAATGGGCTGCCCAGGGAGCTGGTGGAGTCACTGCCCCGGAGGCGTTTAAGGAAAGACTGAACGTGTCACTCAGTGCCATGGCCTGCTTGACACGGTGGTGTTCGGTCATAGGCTGGGCTCGGTGATCCCCCAGGCCTTTTCCAACCTAATTGATTTTGTGAAGACAAGCGCCATGCCCGGGGCCGGTGCGAGCCGCTGGTAGGGCAGCGGCACACGGTACTGCGGGAGAGCGCCGGCCCTCAGCCCCAGCAGCGCCCGCCATCGCAGCGGGACCTTCGGGGGCTCTTCCATTGCTCCGTTATGCGCTGCGTTACTTTCTGGACACCGAGCCCCGCACACTGCTCTCTTTATTTACAATTTGTACTTGTTTCCCTGCCTCTTTCAGCGCGGGCCCGATTCCCCACAGGGCCCCTTCCCACACGCAGCCCGGCCCGGCCCGGCCCTTTTCCCGCTTCC
>VZRL01006154.1:223930-281041 GCA_013397895.1 Origma solitaria | reverse complement strand
TTTTCTTTTTTTGTTTCTTGGTTTTGGTTTTTTTTTTTTTTTTTAAAAAAAGACGAGAACTCTCTCTCTTAGCTGGAGGCAGGCCTGACCGAGCGAGGGGAGAGCAACAAACCCGCACGTTTGCAGGCGCTGCTAAAGAGGCGGGAGGCGATGTGAGTGCTCTCTCACACACACACAACTCTCACAAACACACACTTGTCCACCTTGGCCTTCCTCGGCTGCGCCCAGCCCCGACAGCTGCCTGACAACAGATGCACAGCTTCGGTGATTTAGAACGGCAGTTTTTGTCTTCTGCGGGTTGTAAATTTAATAGAGGAAATATGCTCTTGCGGTTAAAAGCACAAGACTGGAAATCAAGTGATCTGTGCTCTGTTCCAGTTGTGGGATTTCTGATGTGACTTTAAGGTGATTGATACTTCGCAGGAAAATTATGTAGGGAAGAACTTATTAAGCAGTAGTGTTGAATATATTATTGAATAGGTTCAGTAATAGCTGTTGAATCTTTTGGTGGAATAGGTAGGGTTTTAGCAGCTCTATGCGATGAATCACTTGGGCTCGCTGCTTTAACAAAACCTCCAAGGAATAACTGTCAAAATTTGCATCAGCAAAGTTTTGTCTGTCTTGGGAAATTAGATTGTCAGTATATGATAGTTTTAGATTAAATCTGCTGGTTTTCATCCCTTTGTTAATTTCAGACAACCTTCCATGGGTGGCTTTAAAAAACTGAAAACTGAAATGAGCATTGTTCATGGCATGTGTCAGTTACAGAAGTTCTGCACGGAATGTCCTCCTGGTATTCTGAGAAATCACAATTTGATTGGAGTAAAGAAAAAGGTGCAAACATATGCAGTCATGTGCCTGTGCTCATCAAAACCTGTAATGCTTTATGAAGTTGGCAGCTAGTGGTAGTGGAAGTTAATAGAAGCAGCAAATAACTTAATTGAAGATGTTTCATAATTAGTGTGCTGTAACTTTTGAGAGTGCCCTGTCTGTGTTGGATTTAATGTCTTAATCCCTACCGTTTGATAGTAGTTTACTCTTACATCTGATATTAAAATTTTGTTCACTTCGCCTTGAAATTGCTGCTAAGTGCCTAATGCCACTTATTTCTGTAAAACAAACCCCCAGCGAACCATGTGCTTGCTGGGATAGCTGCCTTTTTCAAACCTTTCTTTTCCTTTCAAATGTGGAGGACATACATTTGAGGGAGGGATTTTTTTATGAAGAGGGCTTTCCTAGTGGAAGCCTAGATGGACAGTCATGATGGGGCTGAGAAATGGGAAAGAAGATTTCTGCATTTTTCTCTTGATGACAAAAGATCACAACAGGGTGTGCTGCTGTGTACAGCTGTGGTGGGTGGGGGGTTTTTTTGCGGTTTGGAGTTTTAACCACTGATGGAACTTGAAGGAACTCTTAAATCGTGGACTGTGTAGTGTTTGGTACTTGGTAGGAAGTCAGATTTTTAATCTTGCACCTGGAGTGAGTGATCTTTGCAGAGTTCTGATGATCGTAGAATATTATTCGAGCTGGAAAAAATTCTGTCTCCCAAGATGGAGTGCTCATGCTCAGTTAAGGAACTTTTTATGTTGTGATCTTTAATATTTTGGAAGACACTTTTAATTTCACAAAACTGTCTTCTATATTTTCTATATAGATATCTTAAGAAAATGCTAAGAACTCTTTTATAGCTCTTGACTGAATTACATACCTGCAGAAGTACTTCTGTGGCAATTCTGTGCAAATCCCTGTGTATTCTTTTCCTTCCAGTTAAGGCCTTGTTGATTTTTTTAATGTTTGCTTGTTTTTTTTAAATTAAAGTACAGGTTTCTTCACATGTCTCTGTTAGACTTGGTGGAATGAATTTTAATCTGTTGGTGTTCCTTTAAAGATCTTTACGTGATTTTTTTTTTTAATAACCAATAAGGAGCTTGTGCTCAGAATGAGAAGATTTGTTCTTGTGTGAGCTGAGTGCACTGGAGATATCTTCATGGCTAACGATAAACAGCTCATTAAAAGCAAGTTGTACAGTAATGTAACACTTTTGCAGTTATCATTAGTCACAGTGCAAGTTCCTGCACTGGTTTCTGGAAGCCTTTTTAGCCGTGTTCCTGTGACCACGTAGAAAAGTTTGGCTGGCACTTGAGCGCGCTTGACCAGCGTGGGTTGGCAAGGTGCAGGGCGCTGCCTGCCAAGTCTGTATCCCTACTGACCTACCACCAAGGTTGAGCCTGCCAGCTCTGTCATCCCTGACAGAGGATCTTTGTCAGGATCCCTGCTACTGATACACCAACTATGAAGTAGTGTCTCTGAATTCTGGGTCAGTGGATGTCACAAACTGACAAATTTAGAATACTTTGCCATTCATTCATTCTGTGCAAGGGGAAAAAAAAGCTCGCTGAATTACTATTGTCAGTGTTCCCTCCAATCCTGTAGCTTTTGTAAACTTGTCACCGGCTTAATGCAATTCAGTTGGAGTGGAAGTGTATACACACACATACATCTTTATTTTTCTTCTTTAAAGCTTTTTCTCTGTCCCATTTTCCAGGTTATGCTTTTTCTTGCCAACTCATAGTATTTAGAATCTTTTTCTTTAATGAGGGTCTTGCGCATGAACATCTAAATCTTTAGAAGGCTTTGTCCAGCTTGTTTATTTTATAGCATATTTTAGGGTTTGTGAGAAGTATAAGATGCCCTTTATTTTCCCATTTTTGTCTCCAAGTGTAGTACTGAGGTCATTCCTAATCACCCACTTGCTTGTCCATGTCCACCAACCTTCGAATTGAGGCATAGGCCTTTGTTTTCATGTTTAGTCAAATGTAGCAGTGTTTTTCTCTGGAATTTTAATTAATGAAGGATTCTGAGTTGTAGTTATCTGCTTTGGTTAGAGTAGATCTTAAATAACCTTAAAAACATGAGGTAGTTTCAAGGCTGACTACTTTTGATGGTGGCATTTTCCAGCATAACGCTTCAGTTGGAAAGTGCCAGTTAGCTGAAATAGAAGTGTGAGGAAATGTAAATTTCTGATAAAGCATTTAAGGGAGAAAGGTTTTGGTTCTAAGATGGAATTTGTAGTTTTGAGAATTTCTACAAAAGCTAATTGCTCAGTAATTAGAGCAGCTGCAGAGACCAGCGCCTTGGGAGCGTTGGATTTTTTTGTTTTAAGTGTGAATGTTTTTAGAAATAGATTTTTTTTTTTTAGGCACAGGAAGCTTTGGTGGTTTCTCCCTCTCTCTCCCTTCCCCTGTATCAGAGTTAAACTTGAATTTTGCTATGATGCCGAACAAATTCAAAACTGTTCTTTGATTATAATTTTTCTGAGCTTTTATTGGCGTCAGGTGGAAGTGAGGGTGCTTTGGAAACACAGTGAAGCTCTATTAGTGACCTGTTTCCCCGTATCTCTTTTGTGATATAAATCATTATCACTGGTATTATTTTTTGACAGTAATTTTTGAGAAGACTTTAAGAAGAAACAAAAGCATCACTTTGCTATCTGAGCTGTGTCTTCCATGTATTACTTGCTGCTTGTGCTTGGCTTCAGAGTTTGTTAGGTTTCTTGTAAGAGTGCTGGTTAAATTCTTCTCAGCTGACAGAGCTAAATGCTTCAGCATTTTTTAAGCTGTGTTAGATGGTGTGCAGATGTGGAAATTAAAAGCAAAAGTATTGTGTGAGAAACCCTGTCTGCAATTGTCATTATATTTTTCTGTTTGGAGGCAGTCACAGTTAGTAAGAGTTTTGAAGATACCAGACAGCTCTTTTCTGTTCTTGTTTACATTTATTATCAGTTAGATTATATTGCCTTACAAGGCATGTTTGAAGCAAGAGATCTAGTGCTAGTGTAAAAGCACTTACCATAGATTTAGGTCAGTTGGATGCACATTTGTGTCTGCAAGCCCAGTTCTGAGGAAAATACCACAAGTTCCTTTTTAATATAATTTATAAGATCTTTTTCATCCTTTACTTAAGGGAAGAAGGTGGAAAAAAGTCTTATCATTGGTGGTGTTCTTTGAGGCTGAGATATTGCATAGGGTAATTGAAGAAGAATCTTTTCTGTGGAGAGGCTGTGGCAATGGTCTGTAGCATGTAGGCCCTTCAAGTTTATTGAACAACTTTTTTAACCACTGTGTCATCTTAGGATTTGTTTTATGCTTGGTGTGTGTGGTGAAACTGTGGAGCTAATGTTTCTCCTGTATTTGTTCTCAAGAAAAGGCTCTAATGTGTGCCATTGCATGGGACTGTGTGCTGGGCTGCAATGTAAGCTCTAGACTTGGGAAAATTATAATAAAACCCAAGCACAATCCTTCTCAGTTCCTGTCAGGAAATTTATAAGGAAAGAAGGATTTTAATAAAACCAGGTGAAATTGATGTGTGAGGTTGTAGTTTTAAAGAAGGTATTGATCTGTATATATAGCATAATACACTGTAATATACTACAGTTGAGTTTCTGAGCTTTCTGTATGAATATGTAGTATGGTAATGTGTGTATGGAGTCAAAATGCTTGAGCATTTCGGAGTTTGAAGGGCAATAAAGTTAAGCACAAGAGCTAACTGCAGAACAGCTTTAGCTGCAGATCTGCAGCAGCTCTAATGAACTCCCAGTTGTGTTGCTGGTTATAAGTGGTGCTTTGTTTATTGTATGAAATTGAGTCTCAAAACAGCTTCTAATCATCAGCAGTGAAGTTCCTTGCTTCAGATTGGGTATGATGCTACAGGAGGCTTCCTGAATTTGCAAACAAGTAAATTAGTGGGAGGAGAAGAGTGATTGTACATGTGAACACAGGCTGAGTACTGGCAGTAGGAAGGGATGAGGGTCGTGTTGATTTTACTCATTTTATTCTTGTTCTTGTGGAAGTATCACTCATTGCCCTGCTGCTTGGGGTGATGGTTTGCTTGGTTAATGGTACTTCAAACCTCAGTTTTGTGGGTGGGAAATTAGTTTGGAATCAATGGGAGAACATATTACAAACAAAGTGCATCTCATGAAAATAGATACATCCATATGTAATGTTACATTATCTGTTCTGCAGCGAGTCTTGCTCAGGCCCTTTTCGCCAGAAAGAGATTCCTTAGTATCAAATGAACCTGCTGGACTTGCCAGTTCAATGTAGTAGGCTAAGAAAATTTCACAAGAACTATTGAAAGGAAGTCAAGTTGCTCAGTATTTGTGATGGCAGATGGAAGGTGGTGTGTTTCTGCCATCTGCATAAATGAAATATAAGTTCTGCTGTTGGCCAACTCTGTTTATATCTGGCTGGCTGGCTGAAGTATTAAGGAGGGGATTCAAACAATGGACCTGTTCACCCAACTAGTTTCCTTCCATTTGCTGGAGTCATTAGCAAGAACTTTAAAAGTATAAATAATGCATGCCCCAAAGTCTAATTTTGATACAGCGATTACTTCCTTTTATACTTGCCCATTAAAAGCCCCCTCATGCTACTCCATGTAATTCATTACACTTACTCCTTTAAGAGTGTTTGTAACTGTTTTTTTCTTTTTAAATGTAATAACATGGTTTCAGTTGATGTTCTCTTGTAGCTCAGCTGAAAAGTTATTTAATAAAAGAAGGTAATGCATAATAGACCCTCTGCCTCTTAAGGAAATTTAAATAAGCTTTTTTCCCCATGAAAGTTGTTACCAGCTGTGTCTAGAGGTGCAGCAATATGAGTAATTTGTGCAACACTGAATGAAAATGTGACTCTTTGAAGCATTTATTTCTGTATTCAAAGTTCAGTGATGCTCTGTGGTGCTGCAATCACAGCTCATAACTTGTGCTTTTAAGCCTTGAAGAAATTGATTTTAAGTACAGATGATCTGGGGAAGCTGTTCCTGGCAGATGTCACCATTACTTAGAAACCTTTCGAAAAGTAGATGCTGAAATTACAGCAAATGCAAGTAAATGTTCTAAATGCGGTTTATGCCGCGCATTCAGAAATCTGAAAACCCTACCTGAATTGCAGTTTCTACCTGGAAATGTTCGGTTTCTACATAAATACCTGAACCTACTGCTTTGTGGCCTCAAATAGCTCATTAATCCAGCTCATGATTCATGAAACTTTTTAATTCTACCTTGCTTTCCTAAGAAAAGGCAAAACCTGTAAACCTGCAATGTTTTGCCTTCCCAAATGAACTTCTCGATGGTGTGTAATGAGATAAATTCAGTGTCATTTGTACTCCTCAAAGCCTGTTACTATTTTGTTGCAGGGTTTCTTTCTTGCCCTTACTTTTCTAGAACAGGTTAAATCACAGTTCTTCTGAAGAGTCTTGAAAGCCTCATGGGTGGCCAGAATGAAGTTACAGTAAAGGGTATTAAGGTTTTAAACTTCAACAGTCTCATTTTTCAGGGGTTATAGTTACAAGCGTGTACATGGAAACTTTTTGAAGAAGAAGCTGAAACAGCAGTTTGATCAAATCTGTTGTGATGCTTCTGAAATACTTGTTTTACCAGGCTTTGCTTTTGTTGATGGGCCGTCAGACAAATGTAAAGTTTTTAGAGTTAATTATGTTACTCCAAGCAGATTATTTCTAAAATCATAGTTTCTAGGACAGTCATTTATCATAATTCCTTTGACACTTGCCCTATAAATACTAGTTACTGCAAAATATCATCTTAGTAGAACTGTTCCAACTTCCTTTCCTTTTAGTGAGCTTGTTTATTCCATGAGCATACTTGTGGGTAAATGATGTTGAAATTATATAAAACCAATAAAATATCTCTCCTAGTTGATGCATTATGTTCAAAATACTAAAAAACAAAATAAAATTTTACATGATCATAGCACAGAATTGTAGATATTTAAATTTGATTTCTTAATACAGATGGGGCTCCTGTAATGGGGTAGATCAGAGAGTGTTTCTTAAGATCACCTTTGAGCTCAACTTAACTAGAGGAATTTCCAGTGCATCTTCTGCCTTGATGATGCTTAAGGTTCTTTGAAAGCATAGCTGAGAAACAAAAATAGAACTTTTTAATTGTCTTCTGGTCTGAGATTCTAGGTGGGTTCATTTCCTTTTCTAGGGGTGTGAGTAGTTGCTGATCTTGCAGCTATTGAATGTATGCAAGGCTTGAAAGCAAGTTAGTTGCAACTGTAAACAGCTTTTACTTTTTAAAACGGTAAACTTTTATCCTGAGTAAAAGAAAAAATTCAGTCTGAGTTCCTGGCCAAGTTTATCTCCCTTTATGTATTTCCTGTTGCTTTGAAGGGTGCAAAGGTTCTCATGTGTAATAGTCCTAGGGAACTAAATTAGTCTTAAAGTGCAGACATGGTGATATTTCTGAAAGAAAAAAAAAAAAAAAAGAAATTATTTGAGGGTTTTTTCTTCTTTTTCTTTTTTTCTTTTTTTCTTTTTTTTTCTCAAAACCTTCTTCTAGGGACTTACTGAAGCAGTGGGAGGCTTCTCTTAATTTCTTTTTTCCCATTTTGTTTTTTTTTTTTTTAATGAGAGCTCTAGGAAGAAAGACCTTCAAACAGTTTTTCTGTTTGTTTTGCCTTTCCGATTTTTTTTCCATATTACTGAAAGAAAGCTGAATAATCAAAGAGGTACCAATGGGATTAAGCTACTGCGTGAAATAAATGAATTTTTTCCTGTAAAGGAACACCAAGTGTCCTTGGGTTTGTTCCCTGCTTTCCTCACCCTCTAACTCCGTAGTGGAAAATATAGGGTGGTTACATGTGGGACATAAATGCCTTGCCTAGGGATGTTTGCTGTAGTTTTGGTTGATGTGATGGTGCTTAGTACATGGATATGTTATATAAAAATATCTGTCCCGGTGCCTGAGTGAGCCTGTAAATGTGCCCAGACACTTAAAAAGCCTTATCAGATGACTTTTAGTTCATCAAAGATGGGAGGAAGAAAGATCTTGATTAAAGGTAGCAATCTAAGGGAACCAACACAGAGGTATTTAACATTTTGCTTCCCCTCCACCACCTTTTTCTCTTATGTGCAGATTTGGGCTAGGGTAGGTGTTCTAATTCACCGTGGTTTATCAAAAGTGGAGAGACAATGTTGTTTGGCAGTCTCTGTAGCAAGAGAGGAAGCATCTTTTGTTATTGACATCCTTTCTGTTAGCTCTGCTCTTGCTTTTTGCCAGCTGCTTATTGTCTATACTTGCTTATTTAGTATTCACAAGGGATTTTACAAGTTCTTATCAGTTCGTTGCCACAGCACATCATTTCCTCTTGTCATCGGTACTCCTTAAATTGCTGTGGGGAGGAATTGCATTAGGGCTGGTGAGTGGTGAAACACCATTCATGAGCAAGTTTTTCTGCTCCTCTCCATTCTGAGGTAGTTTGTAGTAAAGGTCACATTTCTAGTGCTTACTCCACCATGTCTTTTCCCCCCTTCTTTTTTCTGGGGAGAAGAAAACAACTTTTTTTTTTTTGCCAAGGCTAAAAATATCCAGCACTTCAAATATTCTTCTTAAAAGATATAAGGAAGTGCAGCATAAAATTAGCTACGGCTATAAAAAGGTTGACCACCTCTCTGAGTGGCTGGGGAGTGTTTGGTTTGTGCTTTTTATTGGGTTTTTCTTTTAATTGTGTTTTGTTTTCTTTATCTACAGTTTCTTGCTCATTTTTTAATACTCTCAAGAAACATGGGGCAACTAATTAGAGCTCAGGAAAAAGCAGATGCTTTAGGATTTTTTCCTTTATGGAAATTAAAATCATTTGAGAAGCTCAGTACTTCCATGCAGTACTGGCCTTGGAACTGGTGGTTCCACCCTGCCTCTTCCCTATTTCTTCATAGCAAGTTTAGCCTTCTAATGAAGCACTGTGACAGGGATACATTATTAGTTTTAAAGCATATTCCTCAAGCCTATCTTCTGAGGGAAAGTCAGTTAAGGAATATTAACAGAAACTGCTGTCCCTATCATCCCTTGTGGTCCCTTTTCCCACTAATCAGTAATGCAGGATTTGGGGACTGATCACTTTTTTTGAGTGAGGTCATAATACTTCTGGGATTTTGTTTTGATACAAAATCAGGTGCAGTACTAGGGTTGAAACAGGGAGTCTTTTAATATCTGCTTCTTTGTTTTACCACAGCCTTTACTTGTTTGCTAATTCCTTGTTAACTTACATTTTTACTAGAACTAAATTGGAAGAATCGATCATCGTTTTTGATGTGAAGACTTCATCACTGACGTCTATATGCTCATTTGTCATCCTCCAAGAAATAATATAGCTTATTGGTGGCAATAACTGCTTTGAGTATACACTGACATTTATTTGGAAAAAACAAATAAATAAACAAAAATCCCCAACAGACGAAACCCAACAAACTTTTTGGAGACTTGTGTCAAATGACGTCAATGGCCAGTTTGTTCTCCTTTACTAGCCCAGCTGTAAAGCGTCTGTTGGGCTGGAAACAAGGAGATGAAGAGGAAAAATGGGCCGAAAAAGCTGTTGATGCTTTGGTTAAAAAGCTGAAAAAGAAGAAAGGTGCTATGGAAGAGCTGGAGAAAGCCTTGAGCAGTCCAGGACAGCCCAGCAAGTGTGTTACTATCCCTCGCTCTTTAGATGGACGGCTCCAGGTTTCTCACAGGAAAGGCCTTCCCCACGTGATTTACTGTCGTGTTTGGCGCTGGCCTGATCTACAAAGCCACCATGAGCTGAAGCCATTGGATATTTGTGAATTTCCTTTTGGATCTAAGCAAAAGGAAGTCTGCATCAATCCATACCACTACAAGAGGGTGGAGAGCCCAGGTATGTTTGAAAGTTCCTGTCCTAAAGCTGAACACAGTCTTTAGTAATCACATGTTATTCACTCCATGCTGCTCCAGTACTGTACAACCAATTAAAAGTGGTGTATGAAGCAGTTTGGGAGAGGAGTATTCAAAGTGTACCTTACTGGTGGGGTTTTGGGGAGGTGTGTTGTGCATTCTGTCCTAGCTGTTTTCTTTGTGATTTGTCACCTTTTTCCCACAGATCTCGTAAGCCTGCTGCCATTGAAGTTAGTAGGAAAGTCCTCTTTTGTCGTAAAATAGAAAGCAGTGATGCTTTCTTTCAGTTTCAGTTTCTTTGAGAAACTTCTTTCAAAATCTCAGTCCTTGCAAGGAGGTTGGTGGCCACCTTTCAGGGGCTTGTTGTTTAATGAGTGTGTGGCATAAATTGAGGAGTTAAAAAATAAAATAAATAAAGTTCTAGGAAAGTTGCCCGCATGACTTCCAGTTAGCAGACAGCGGAGATGAATAGAATAGGAGACATGATCAGTTAGAGCAAGGTATGTGTCAGATTTGTGCCAGGTAATGAGCCTTCTGTTACGATGTGCTGCCATGGGAAAAGGTGAGGAGGATTAGGACTGCAGGTGGGAGAGATGAAGAATGCTGCTCTGGGCAGTGAGCTGAGAATTTGTTTCCCTTGCTCCCCAAAGTGGTTGTAATGCTACTGCAACCGACTGTAGTGCTCAAATGTACTGCTGCAGCACTGGAATTCCAGGGTCCAGCAGTGCTGAATTTGAAAGTTAAAACTCCAGCTTAGCTATGGTTTTATATCACAGTATAGGTTTTGTTTGTCTTCAGTGAAAGGACAATATGTAACTATATAGCTTGACTGTGGTAATGGAGACTGTATTGCCATTTTCACTGATTTGCTAATGCATGCACAGTTAGTTTTGCACTTCTGCATCAGTACATCAGTATGGAGACTGGTTTAGTTTATTATTTTTTATAAAAAAAGGGTCATCTTTGAGTTGCATGAAGTATACGTGTGTTTTTGTGATTTTTGCAAGAGTAATGTTTGAGTCTTCCGTCAAGCATGATGTAAAAAAATATAGGAGAGAGGATGGGGTAGAGGCATGCCAGATCAATTCCCTGCTCCTCTTTCCAACCCAGCTAGTGTTGGAATTACCATGATGAGCTGGAGAGCGCATTATTTGTATCTCTTCCCTGATATCTCAGTTTTTAATCTAAATGTGTCTGTTTGTGGTTTTTTCAGTTCTACCTCCAGTGTTAGTGCCTAGACATAGTGAATTCAACCCCCAGCACAGTCTGCTAGTTCAGTTCAGGAACCTCAGCCACAACGAGCCCCACATGCCACACAACGCGACATTTCCAGACTCCTTCCAGCAGCCCAACAGCACTCCATTCTCCATCTCGCCAAACAGCCCCTACCCACCTTCTCCAGCCAGCAGCACTTACCCGAGCTCCCCAGCCAGCTCTGGACCATCGAGTCCGTTTCAGCTGCCAGGTGAGTACAGCCTGAATGTCTGTTGAATAAAAATAATTGAAATGTCATGTGTTTTTGTGAATATGACCCCAGGAATTTGTAATACTTGCAATAAATGGCTTTTTCAGTTCCATTTTAGGGGGGTTTCTTCCTAGTTTTGTCACTGGTCAGAGTTAATTGTTATAGTTTTATTTTTCCAAATGTTTTTTGTCGTGGATGTAATCTTGGTGAGTTATTTTGCACAGCTTCACTATAGAATAACTGCTCGATACTTTAGAAGAATATTTAGCAATGCAAAGAAAGCAAATGCAAGAGGCTGAGCAGGAAGTTTATTGATGTCTTTCACTGAATAAAAACACATAAATGTGCTTAACGAGAAAAAAGTAGCATATTTTTGTTAGGAACAGATTGGATAAAACTGATTCTTGATTCTTTTTAACTGACTGGAGTGAAAATATGGGAAAAACAATTGATGGGGACAAAGGAAAGAAGTCTTACTGATTCTGTTTGATTATTGGTTTATAAAGCCAAGAATTTAATAGATTAAAGATTTTATTTTTCCACTAGCTCAGTGGCCTCATGTTTGTTCTTTCTGGTTGCTCGGTTCCCCAGGAAATGTGCCAGTCAGTGGGTGTCCCTGGTGGCCAAGCACTGGGATCACTGGGGTGGGTGCATTTATGGGGCATAGTGGGGTGTTGGCACACCGAGTGCTGTGCTGATGGAAGAAAACAGATCCACGCTTCTGTAATGAGCTCAGCCCACAGGAGCAACAAAAAAAAAAAATTGCTCTAGGCCTTTGTTGTGTTAAGCAAATAGTTTTTTCTTCTGCTGCTTTATTTTTGAACATAGAGAAGAGGGTAGGCAAAAAAGCTCATGTTTGTTCAACAAAAAGAAGGAAGCAGAGTCATCCTGCCCAACTGCAGGAGTGCAGGTATTAAAGAAAAAAAAAAAGGCAAAAAGAAAATAGTGCATCTCAGGGTTTTTTTGAGTTTCCCATCTTGTTATTGGTTCTATAGGTAATACTTCAACTATTGAAGGAGTTTACTGTAAAGACAGCTGGCTGGGTTCAGATTTCTTTGAAAAGGGGTCCAAATTTTTTAATACCTTTTCTGGGGGAATATTTTTGTATGTTTACAACTGTAGAATGAGTAAGTAAGTATTCAAAATTGTTGAGGTTTATCCTTATCTTTTCATGTTTGTAGCTGATACTCCACCTCCTGCATATATGCCCCCTGATGATCAAATGGGGCAAGATAATTCACAGTCTATGGACACAAGCAATACAATGATCCCTCAAATCATGCCAAATATATCTACCAGAGGTAAGTTGTATAGTCTGGTGTAAAATTGCATAGTTTGGCTTCTTGCAACTCATGATGAAACTGAATTGATAACTTCAAATGGGCCAGTAATTCTTGCTGGTAAGTGAAAGCAATCCTCCAAGGCAAACTGGGGCTGTAACAGAGAAAATTGTAAAATAAAACTTGCCTTGCTTATTTTCATCTTTTAAAGCCTCAGGTGCATAGTGTGGCTTACAGTGAGTTGAACTTTTTTTCATTTCTTTTCTGCAACTTTTGCCTAGTGCTGGAATTATATATGCTCAAAGGCTCTGAAAATTGAGTCCAAAATACCAATTATAACAGATTCTTTAAAAGTGGACAGAGAATTATGTTTTACCTGCTATTACATAGCGTTACATAGTCTTTTTTTTGTATGTATGTGAGGGTTTTTTTGTTTACTATCAGGCATAAGATTGGAAAATAATTGTAAAATCAACAGACCAGCTAAAATGCACTAAGGTCAAAATCATTAAGATCTTAATCAGGACTCTTCTTACCTGTTGTAACTAAGATTTTACTTACTTGTTTGTGTTTTGGAAGGTCTGCTTGACAGTTTTAGATTTACTATTTTAACACTTACGTAAACTGTCATTTCTGTTTGTTTTTCAGATGTTCAGCCCGTTGCCTATGAAGAACCCAAACACTGGTGTTCCATCGTGTATTATGAGCTAAATAATCGTGTTGGGGAGGCTTTTCATGCGTCTTCCACAAGTGTCTTAGTAGATGGGTTTACAGATCCTTCCAATAACAAAAACAGGTTCTGCTTAGGTTTGCTTTCCAATGTCAATCGCAACTCAACGATTGAGAACACTCGACGGCACATTGGCAAAGGTAAAACTGAGTTATCTCACTCATGAGTGAGAAACCAAGTCCTTGGTTTTGTTGCAACTTCTCTATACTGCAGCAGTGATTGTTCTCAGATGAGAATGCTAGAGGTAATGTGAGAATGTGATACTGTATCTACCTCTCCAGGATCAGAAAACAACTTAGGCATGGTTTGATTCTAATTAGTCAGGAATTGCATACATCTTTCTTTGTCACTGATTTAAAAGACTACATATTACCCCTTCCTAACCAAACTAGATTGTCATTGGGGCTTGCTTGTTAGGGTAAATGATAAGTGTGTAGAGTTCTGTGTTTCAGCACCAAGAAACATTGCAGGCCTCCTGATACTCTACGTTGTATCTACTTCTTAAACCACATTCTTCATATACCTTTATAGTATGTCAAAGATTTTTTTGTTTTGTTGTTCTAAGGTATTACCTGCTGTCTCCAGTAGGTTCAAATATCTTGGTGAGTTGGCAGCAGGACTTTGAAGTGCTAATGCAAAACTGCAAGGGCTCATTTGTCTGAGTGAATCCATGGGGTGTGGATGTGTGTGGGAGGGATTCCTGGAGACAGCAGGTTTTGCAAGATCTTCTAGTTTTCCTGTGCTGTTTTGGCTGATAGTACATAGAGATGCACAGTTTTCATCTTTGATGGAATGTGCTTGGATTATCTTAAATTGTAGAACTCCTTTTCTGCATACCTTCCTTTTTTTTTTTTTGTGATGAACTCAGTCCTGAGACGAGAATCCTGTTTCACGTATTTAGAGGCCTGTTTACCACCTAATAGCATTTGGTAAAGTTGGTCTTGCGTTTTGATTGATGAAAATCCATCATGTCCCATAATAGTCTTTTAATTAGAAACTACTATAAATATGACAAAATTGCAGATAATCTGGAGACCAGAAGTTCTGTTTGTATCTGTTGGAAACTTGGCTCTGCAATGCAGTTGTAAAAAAAAATTTATAAATAAAATAATGTTCCAAAGGGGAACAACTGATTTGTGGGGCGTGGGTGGTTTGTCAGGTTCTTTTGTTTTGGCTCACCCCTTTTGATGGTATTGGCAGAGAAATCTTGTGTGTCTGCCTAAGGTCAGAAGTGTAACCAGGAGCCATCATCATGTTGTAGAATAGTAATGAGCTTTAAAATGTCTGCATCCCTGATAGTAATTATTGAACTTAAACTTTGCTTTATGGTGACTGTTCTGACAACAGTTAAGATTGTTTGGGGATAAAAAGCTGTTTATTTATGGCTTTTGTTTGAAAGGGCTTGAGGTTTTGACTCCGTAAAACAACCCAATCCTATTTGGTTTTTTACTGTAGCTGGCAAGTGGTGGTCACTGTCTTTTTAAATAAATAGGGTTGTGTTATGAAAACGCATTCCTGCCCACCCCAGATTTTTTGACAGCTGCTTGTAGTTGTTGAAGCCAATGGTTCCTCTGTAACCTCCATCCTACCTTAGTCCCAAGTGGCCCCTAGCAATGTTCACAACAGTTGCTGCTGTCTGAAAGATTAACTTACATCTGTTGACTTGCTGCAGCCTCATCTGGCAAACCACGGGATAGTCTGCAGTGGATTCTCAGGGTATTGCAACGAATACTTAAACCGAGCTGAATCCCAGCCATGTCACAATGGGGTGGGAAGGAAAAGAATGGAGGTGTCTCGGTGAAGGAGCAGTGAGAGCCTGTGTTTGGGTGCTGAAGGGATGGACAGCTTTTGTGTATTAATTTTCAGTCATTAATAGTGTTGTACAGGCTTCAGAACATAAAATAGAAGGAAACACGTGCATAGCTGAATGCAGACAGATGTGATAAATCTAAGAGCTTCGTTGATGTTAACATTTGTAAAGCCTGCTTGTAATTAAGTTGAGCAACTAATTGGACGTAACTGTCCTTCAGCTGGATAAAATGCACTGAAAATCAGAGCAGACTATGGATACACTTTCTCATTCATGCCCATCACTGACCCTTCTCCCAGGACACACCTATTTCTGTTGCACTTGGCATAGGCAAAAGCTGTGAGGTGTATGAAACTGGAGTTTTAAAATCTGCATAAATTCTCTAGAAAAATAGCTTGAAATAACTGTTGAAATGTGGCAGTCATTTTTTCATTCTGTTCTCTAGTTGATCAGAGAAGGACATCTAGTGGCTGGTGTATCATGAGCCTAGTGTGTTGAAATGAGAAAGCATGTTATAGTGTGAGCAAAAGGTTTTCTGAAAAGCTCCTCAGGCAGAAATTTACTTTTTTTCCCAAAAACCCAGAATTTAAAACAACTACCTCGAAATCAGAGACAAGAAAGTAATTTGAAATGTTTTTGTCTTTGTTTTCCAAGGAGTTCATCTCTACTATGTTGGTGGAGAAGTCTATGCTGAGTGTTTAAGTGATAGCAGCATATTTGTACAGAGCAGGAACTGCAACTACCACCATGGCTTTCATCCAACAACTGTATGCAAGATTCCCAGTGGATGCAGTCTGAAAATTTTTAACAATCAGGAGTTCGCTCAGCTTCTAGCTCAGTCTGTCAACCATGGATTTGAAGCAGTATATGAGCTCACCAAAATGTGCACCATTCGAATGAGTTTCGTAAAGGTAAATTATTCTGAGGGTATTTAAGTTTATTGTGGGTTTGGGTATTCAGCAGTAATTCCATTAGCACTGTAGCAAAGCTGTTCTGGCCTGATGTGGTTCTTTTCAATGATAAGTATATTTAAAATGAGTAGTTGGGGGAAAGGGAAATCAGTGCAAGAAAGGAAAAGCACAGATTGTGGTATTGAATGTTGGCTGTGTATTCAGTTACTTCAGTATACAGGACAGAAATTTATTCATTGTGGTTGCTGTAATTTTGTTAAAGGAGATTTAAGTTCGTGCTCTAAAGGAGCAGAGTGAATAACAAGTCCACTAAAAAAATATGAGTAAAAAAGACCATAATTAATTGTAGAAAATTTTCAACTTCTTCAATTCAATTTTGTTTTTTTTAAAAAGCCCTGCTTATGGACAAAAGACCTGATTTGAGTTTATGAAGTCAAGCTGTGCTGTTGTTCTCACAGGGGCATTTTCTGAGCATTGTTTAATCAAGATGTCTGCCTCAGATTTAGTGTGCATTTAAACTGGGGCTTTCCAGGCGTTTTGTTTGAATCTTGTCCAGATGATGTCTTACTGGTTTTGTCAGTTATGACAAATACTGCTCAGTTTGAGAGTGTGGAGGAGGGGGAGCAGGGGGCTGAAACCAAAGAGAGATGTGGCCATGGCCAGGAGTCATCCTGGAGTCGGCAGTGAGCTCTACAGGAGGCTATAGCAGGCAGGACTTGATTCAGGCTTCCAGGTGCAGCTTCCCTCCTGCTCCTTCTCAGCCTTGGATTTGTTCCTTTAGACAAGTGTTACTAGATTGTGAATTACCTTCAGATAAGTAATTATCTGAAGGTAATCATGATTTCCTGCTTCTTGTTAATAGTTATTTAAAAAGACAAGCATGTCCTTAAATTGATTGATACCATTTTGTTCATTTTCTAGGGCTGGGGAGCTGAATATCACCGACAGGATGTCACGAGCACCCCGTGTTGGATAGAAATTCATCTTCATGGGCCCCTCCAGTGGCTGGATAAAGTACTTACACAAATGGGTTCTCCTCTTAACCCAATCTCATCTGTTTCATAGTGCTGAAATTCCATCTTCAGCCTTATTTTTAGCGAACTTATTCTAATTCTAGAGAAACTTCCAGTGGATACTGTGAGCTATATGGAGAATGGATCTTATGATTTAACTTTTTTTTTTAGATCCCTTTGTGACCAATTCCATTGTGTATAGCTAATCAGTTTTACATTTCAAATTGTTTTTGTGATGCTTAAGTGACAGTTGAGCCCTAAGGGAAAAAAAAGTCTATTGAAAAATTCAGAACACTTTTCCCCTTCTTACCCTAGAACTTAAACAGACAAATGTCTTAACTGGAAAACCTTTTTGTCCTGTAGGGACAAGAATTACGAAGACTGACTTCAGAAAATAAATACATATCATAATTTGGGATTTTTTTTTTTTAAACGTGTATGAAACTGTTTAAACGTGCAGCTCCAGCTTGCAAGCTGTATTTTTAGCATAGTGTTTTAACATCTTAAGGTTGACATCTGTCATAAGCAAAATTAGACTTTATTATGGCTAATTTGCCTCAGATTGAACAATGTGATTTTTTTTTTTTAAGTGTACACATGAAATATACTTTTTACAAATATTGGAGTGGTGTAAAAACACTTGTCTTTTCTATTGGAAAATACTGTCATAAACACATTGTATATTAATGCAGAATAGCAGTTCTTAGCCTTTTCCCACTTTGGTAATATCTCTTTTAACCACCATTTAAAATAGTAACTGATCCAAGGTAAACATCCTGCACGTTTCTGGAGTAGTGATTCTTGTTTTGCTTTGATTTACACTCATGCCGTTCGGATTTGGTTGCCAAGGCTATTTCTTTTTAGGTACCTTTCTCTATTTTAACATAAACACTACTATTTGTAAATGGCAGTGCTTACTACTTCTTGGAAGGAATAAGTTTTTTGTTTTCTTTTTGGTGTTTTAGCTGTCTATTTTACCTGTCTGGAATTGATCTGTGTTAGGCCTTTTTAGTCTCTCAGTAGACATTATGCAGTATTAGTGATTACACTGTATTTAATTCACTTTCAAGTATGAGTTGAGTCTCTTTGAAGACTGTGAGTGGCTTAGCAAATGAGTAACTGAATGCAGAAGCTTTTACTTCCAGATCATGTAATTTAATACAGATCTGTTGGTAATGACCAAAAGTAATCACTACTTTGTAGCCTGCATGAGACAGTGCTCTTGATCCTGTCCCTAATGGGAGGGATTCAGTCAGAAGACTTGCAACTGTGGTTGGCATCTTTGTGGGATTGAAGGACTGTGTTAATATGATGATGTAATTTCTCTCTCACATGTAAAGAATTCATAGAGTGTTAAGGGTTGGAAGGGACCTTAAAGGTCACCCAGTCCCAACCCCCCTGCCATGTGCAGGGACACCTCCCACCAGACCAGGTTGCTCAAGGCCTTACCCAGCCTGCCTTTGAACACTACCAGGGCATCCACAGTCTCTCTGGGCAACCTGTGCCAGTGCCTTACTGTTCTCGCAGTAAAGAATTTCTGTATATCTAAGCTAAATTTGCCCTCTTTCAATTTGGATCTGTTACTCCTTGTCCTGTCACTGCAGTTCCAGACAAGGTGTTCCTCTCCAGCTTCCCTGTAGCCACTTCAGATACTGGAAGGTTCCTGTGAGGTCTCCACTCAACCTTCTTTCTGCAGGCTGAACAGCCCCAACTTTCTCAGCCTCTCCTTTGTAGGGAAGGTGCTCCAGTCCTCTTGTCAAGATTGTGACCTCTGGACTTGCTCCAACAGTTCCATGTCCTTACATTGGGGGCCCCAGAACTGTGCTCAGCACTGCAGGTGGGGTCTCACAAGAGCAGAGCAGAGGGGTTAGAATCTGCTCCTTTCCCTGCTGCTCACATTCCTTTGGATGCAGCCCAGGGTTCCATCAGCTGTCTGGGCTCTGAGTGCTCATTGCCAGCTCATGCTGAGCTTTTCATCAGCCATCACCACCAAGTCTTTCTCTGCAGGGCTGCTCTCAGTCACTTCTCTGTCCAACCTGTGAGTGTGTCAGGGATTGCTGTGACCCAGGTGTAGGACCTTGCACTTGGCTTTGTTGAACTTCGTGGCATTTGTGTTGGCAAACTTTGGTAGAGAATTTAAACACTGTACTAAACACTAAAATCAGTTACATAACATATGCGTATTTCCCTCCTTTATATGAGAAAGAAGAGGCTGAAAGAAACTTTTTAAGAGAATTAGAAGTGAATTATATACAAAATTTCTTTGCATGCAGAAAGACCCTATTGTATTTTTTAACTTCTCACCTTGCTTTTTCTCTTTCCTGAACACCTTTTCAGAAAAGGGTTCAGTGTTTGGGGGAGAGGCTAAAAACTCTAATATGCAAATACTTACTAAAAGATGCCTTGCAGTTAATTACTGTAGTCCTGAGACAATGATTTTTTAAACAAGTTCTTGTGTCTTCTGTTGAATGACAGTTTCTCCTTAAATGTGGAAATCATGCATCATATGGTACCTAAGTAACAAGTGATCTTAAAGGATTAAAATTGTTTACGTGTCATTAAAATGTTTTTTTAATGAATTGCCTTAAAGGAATAAACTGTAACACTTCTGCAGAACCCTAATGTTCTCTTGTACAGGAATTTCTGTATTACTGTTCTGGTTTTTTGTGTTTTGAGGTTTTTTTAAACAGTTTCTCAAGTATGTTTGAAAACAGATGAGTGCATCTTCAGGAGAAGGGAAATGACATTGTTTGCCACTTAGCTCTGGGTTCTTCCCTTTCATTCTTTGGAGCTGCAACCCACAGACAGTTCTTTTGATTGAATAAGATGCCACGTCAGTTGGCCACAGGATCCAGCTTCTATTTTCTTCTCGGGGTCTGACTTTTGTCAAGTTGCTGTATATCTGACACTACAGAATATTATATTTCTTGACTATCTTATGTAATAAATGACATGGCACATTGATTTAAGGAAAGATTGCAGTTGTAGGTACAAGATTTTACTTTATCTAGAATGTTTTTCACCTGGCTTCATCTCTATTCACTTGTGTGCTTATATGTGGCCAACTGAATGACTCAAGAATGGGTGCTGAAGTGGGTGTTGTAAGCCAGAGCTGGTGCTTAGTGCTAGTATTGTGGTTAGATTGGCTACCCATGCACTGAACCATAATTTCTGCAATAATATCCAGTTAACCCACTTCTGATGCTGTCATTAAGTGCTAAAGTGCTCTGGTATTTTTCTGCTTGTGTACATATTCTGGAACTGTAATACATGCAGTGCTGGGATATCCTTGTGACTGCTGGTTATGGCAGGGCAGGCTTGCAGGAGCAAACCCAGTAAGATTTGTCTGTGTTCTGCTTCTCTGTTCCTTCTTAGCTGGGCTTTTTGGGAGCTTTCTGGTTAGCAGATTTTGTGTGCTACTGCTTCATGGTGTTCCTAATTCTGTTTTGTTCATCTATGCTGCTCATCCAAAATTCAGATGTGGGCGCATGGATTGATTGGATGGAGAGTTGTTTGACTCCAACGATGTGTAAAGTGTAGCGAGAGCAGGGAGTGCTGCTCCTGGTACAGCACACTCTGCAGAAATCACTTCTTGATCTAGATGGAGGGATGGAGAAATTGAATCAGCCAGTGGTGTGGTAGTGGCAGCCTTTCCAGTGTAGCCCAGCTTAGACTGAATGTTACTCCTCAGTAGAAACTGATTTGGCTTTTGTAGTGTATTTTCTTATTTCTGGGCATTTTTCTGCTTTTCACCAACCCCAGCACTAACTGACAGCTTTGGCAATACCAGCAGGGAGCCTGGAGCAGACTTATGGTGGAGGCTTTCCTGGGAGTGCTTTTGTAGTCACTGAGATAAGACAGCAGCTTGGATATTGCTCCTCAGACACCTGGGTCTTGCTGGCAGTCAGTCAGTGCCTCTCATATCACATTGATTTAACTGCATTAGGCATGAAGTAGTTGTCCATGAAGGGCTGACATTGGGTTATAGAATCTACAGGACCAAAATCTTCTAATATGACTGACTGATGAGAGACAAATCTGACAGAACAGCCCAACAGGCAAAAGAACGATGAAACAGCCCAGGTGTTACGATTCAGGATAGAATCATTTAAAATGTTGGAATTATTCTAGTTTTTGCTTGAAGCAGTGATTTTTTTCCCCCACAGTATTACAGTGTGAAAGTTGTTGATTCTTGGGTGTAAGATTAACTTGGATTCTTGCAGTATAACTCTAGAGGACATTGAAATGTGTCAGGCTTCCTCACTAGTCTGAAATAATAACTTTTTCAGGATGTTTGACTTGCTCAAAGTGTTGCTAGTGATGATTTCTAGAAAAGCAAACAAAAAACCAAAAACTGAAAATGAAACCAAAACATTTTTTAAATGTTTTGCTTCAAATGACAAAGAAGTGACTAACTTTCTTCTGTAGTTGTGAAGCTTCTGTTGAGGAAGGTTTCCCATTCTGAATTCAAATCAATAGACCAAACCATCAATTACAACAAAATGTTGCTTTCTTGTGCTGCTCCATAAACCTGCTTCTGTGTTCGTTGCAAGCATAACCTTTATGCTTTTGTTTACATTGTAGAAAACACAGTTCTAGCAATGAGGTTTTTTCATTTAACTCTAAACATCTTTTTATTTTGTTAATTTTAAAATTACTAGGTTTTGCTATGTTATGTTTTTAAAGATATTTTTTGCATACTGCTGCTCATATTTCAATAAACAAAACAAAAACGCCACAGATTCTTCTGATTTCCTTTTTCTGTGACTCCGTGTCTCAAGTAGTTGTTTACAAGGGTTAATTTATCACATGTAACTTGCTGCTGATTCCTCTCCATGTCCATATTCCTCCTTGTACAAAGGTGGTCCTCATTTTAAAAATGCTTTTCTGTAAAAGCTGCTGTGCTCTCAGAAGCAGAGACTAAATTATTTAATTATTTTAAAGAGGTTTTTTTCTTGTAGAATGCAGCCAGCTGAAATGGTACTGTTTTGATAGTGCTTAAAGAAATACTTAAATTGGTGGTACAAAAAATTGTTCATCTATCAGGCTTCAGCAATGTGATGACTGTTGGGGGTGGTTGGTTTCTCTTTTTTACCACTGTGGCCAATGGTAATGTTTTGAAACAACTCTTGCCAAGTCTGAATGTGTTAAGCTTTGAACTCCTCCTGACCAATAGCCTTTCAATTAAATGAAGGCTGCTCAGATATCTCTTGTAACTCATGTACTGCTGCAATAAAATGTAAATTTAGAAGTTTAGTGAACTGTATATTAGTTTGTTTTTAAAGATTGAGGGGAAGAAAACTTCCCTTGTTTACCAAGATACTGCAGGAATAGAGGATGAAAAGTGTGTGCATATATTAAATCTTTTTTTGGCAGGATGAGTACAAAAGCACTGAATCCCAATTCCACAATGACAAATGATTTCTTTAGTGTAAAACTGAAATGAAAATGCTGATATGACTTCATCTTGTCTGGGCTTCCTGCTTTGGGATTTAATTTTACCAGCAGACTGCCACCTGCAGTAATACTCTGAAATTCTGTCATTTTCTGAATAATAAGATCTTTTTTTCTTCTTGAGTGTGAGAATCCAATCACTCAGGTAAAAATTTATTTTTTTAATTAATCTCCTGATAACTGTTTTATATCAGTGTCTCCTGTACTATTTTGTGATGGGTTTGCTTCCAAAATAATGGCTGCCATGAAAACCCTGAGAAGATTTACGGTGATAGTATTACATAGATGATACAGTCTAATTTGTGAGCAAGATCTCAGATGAAGTGTTTCAGTGGCTTGTTGGCTTTCCAGAAGCTCTATATGGATTTTTATGAACAGTTTTCCATATAAGTAAAAAGTAAGGAAAAAACCAACCTTGATTATTAAAAGTTTTAAATCATTTTGTAGAAATGAAGAGGGTTTTTTTAATCTTACTGTTCTTTCTGGGACATTTGCAGGTACAGTACTAATTCTGTATCTAGCCAAAGTAACCTGAAATCACCTTTTTTTTCCGACTAAAGTCGTGAAAATAAGCTTCCAACTTGTGGTCAGAAATAAATGTACTTAGATAACATTTCACCTCCCAAAGGCAAACCCTGTAAAACTACTTCACACCCATGGAGATGTGAGGTGAGGGGGTTGTTGAAGGGTGAGGTTGGGGGTGGAATCTGTTGGGTCATCTCCAGCCATTCTGTGTTCCTGCTCCTTGTAGGGCTCCTTTTTTCCATAAGACACTGGAAGAAAAACCCCACACCTTTTAAATTAGCAGCTCTTCGGTTCTAAGTCCAGATTTATTTTGTTCTTTATAAATTTATTTTTTTCCCATTCTCTTTTTGAGAAATAACTTTGTGGTTTGCAGTAACAGGATTTATTTCCAGGACTAAATTAGAAATGCTGTGTAGCAGAGTCACTCCTGCAAATTCTGATTTTCTGAAGTCTTTCAGAGAAGCTGCTGATGGCAAACTCAGGAGCCGCTTGAGACAGCCCTGAGCTGTGTGTGTGACTTTGACTTCAGACACAAAATAGACAAAATGGGCTCTGTACTGTAAGAGCCAAATGGAGACTGCTTTTTCTGAGATTTCAGGTCTCTGGTGAGCAGTCTCACTAAAAGATTTTTATAGAAGGAATTCTTAAGTTTCCTCTAAGAAATTTAGGTAAATACCGTATATTAAACCTAGTAGTGCAAGCTTAGGAGTGAACGGGTTGTGTTCCATGAAGATAGTTCACCAGTGGTACTCTGTGCTCTGCCTGGGCAGATGCTCAGCCCTGCAGGGAGGAATTTGATGATACCAGGAAGGCAAAAATGAGGGAAAGAGGAGAAAGAAACCTTGATGTGACTGTGTAACTGCCTGGGAGACTTTCTGTATGGATTAATGGATTCAAAGCAAACTTCTCTACTTATACCTATAGCTTCTGGAAGAAAGAACCTCTTAAAGACAAATGTGCTGTGAACACAAGCCAGCTCTCTCTTCCTTTCACTGTCTCAGTCTGATATATCTTCCATTGCTTTAAATGTTTCAAATATGAGGTAGATAAAGCTCCTGGCTCTCAAAAGGTGTAGGAGAGCAAGGACCATGGGCAGAGCAGTGTTCAGTGGGGACACTGCCTTGGCAGAGCTGAGCTGAACCTTTTAATCTGTTGGGATCAGGTCTGGCCACACTGCTGTGTGGGAGTTGGGCAGCCACTTGTAACCAGGAAATCAGGGCTTGGACCTGCTAGGAGAAATCTTAAAGCAAGTGAGTTACAAATTGCTGTGGCTCTTGTGGTTTGACCCAAGTTTGGAGAGTGTGATCATGCAATGCAACCTTACCATGCAGCACTGGGTTATTTACCAGACTGAGACACCCCAAACAGGCATGGAATATTTAGCTCTTAGGTTTTTTTCTTTTCCTTTTGTCTTGCTGTGCAGTTTGACTGACTTGAGTCCTACAGGTGAGCACTTTGCAGGCAGCAGTTGTGGTGGCATGGGGTGTAGAAAACCCTCAACTCCTGGTTTTTGTTACGGAAAAGGGAAGTGCAGGAGGACAGATGCCTATAGGGAAGCCCACCTACAGCAGGAAATGTGAGAAGGAAGATGGGTCCTGCTGGGTCCCCAAAATGTTAGCCCAGTGTTCAGGCAGAGCCATGGGATGAGTGAGCTCCCAGTTATGGAATGCTCTTGCAGAGGAATGTGGAACTGGTGTTTTCTCCCTGGTTACTCAGTACCAGTGCTGTGGCAAGCTCCCCATGGGCACTGCTGGATTCAAGACCATCCGTGGACTGAGAGGTTGAAGCCAACAAAATGAAATATCACAATAATAATAATAATCCATTGAAAGGGTGGCATCAGATTCAAGGTGTCTCACTGCTTCCAGGTGGAAGGGATGAGTTGTTTCCCTGGCCCAGAGGGAGAGTTAGAACTTTGTTTAACACACAGTTCCTGATTCAGCAGAGCACTCAGCCCTGGATGTTGAGTGTGCGGGTGCTCCTCAAAGTGTTACAGGAGCTGCTCATCTTTTGAAAGCAAAGAGTATAATTAAGAATTTCTCTGAATGGGGACCCCTCTGCTTCTCACAGCCTCATGTCCCAGAGTGCTGGTGTTCCACTCACCCTTTGTGTTGTGGTGTATTGACCTCCTGTCTGCCTTGAGAAAAAGCCATCAGGAGCAGGGAGGCTGCTGCAGGGCTGTGTTCAGAGGCTCCTTCCAAAAGAAAATGGGATTTGGTAAAAGACACAGGGAATGGTGTGTTTGTGTCAGGAGCAGGAGTGTGACTGGCAGAAGGTGAGGGGAATGGATGGAGAATCCATGTGGGACCCCACAGGTGTCTGCCCTAGTAAAGCAGTTCCAACAAGTGAAGAAATGCCTGTCAGTCCATCCCTGACACCTGTGGATGGAAAGTGGATTTTTTTGTCAGCTTGAATTCTGAGCCTGGTGAAACAGAATGTTTTCTACACTTAAGTTTCATACATTGGCTAAAAGTTGTGGTGGTGCCCTATCCCTGGAAGTGTTCAAAGCCAGACTGGAGGAGGCTTGGAGCAAGCTGGCATTGGAAAATGACTCTGCCCATGGCAGAGGGGTTGGTACGGCGTGATCTTTAATGTCCCAACCCATTCCGGGATTCTGGGATTCTGAATGTCATTTATAGAACTTCCTTCTGCAATAGAAATGATTCTGGATATTGATGAGAGCAGCACAGGGCATGGTTAAAAGCTTTCCCAGAAAAATCAATTAACACTCTCAACATGACAGGTTCTTCTGTAGTGTTACTCCAACCAGGCTGTGGAGAAAAATAGGATTATTCTGGAGTTATTCTTGAACATTTAAATAAAGAGTGAACGCAACATGTGCTCTGTCAGGTTCTGAGGCTTTTGCCAGCAGAAATTCTTAGACCCACCTCATTATGGCTGGTAGCTGAAAACAAGATCTCATTACTTAAAAATAAATAAGAGATGCCTGATTTGATAAAACTTGATTTATTCAAAAAGGGCTGAGAGAAACACACTTGCATTTATTGTTGCTTTCTACATTAGAATAACTACTTGGAATTACACCAGTTAAATTTGGTTCAGAGAAAATATTGGCCACATATCAAGGAATAAAATATTGAAATCTATTATGTAGTAATTTAGCTTACTTGAGCAAAATAAAACATGGTAACAAAGACAATGACATGGAAGTGTTATCAACTGTGCAAGTTTTGGGTTAAAAAAGAAAAAGCTTGCAAACAGACTTCCATATATACACATTTTGTCTGTGTGCTTGAGTGCAAGCTTCTATGTATTTGTAAATGTATTGTAAAATCTCATTTTGATGAAATAAGTTATGTACACATATATACACACAGCTCTGCCATTGTACTCTGCAGGTCAAGAACGGGTGTAGGAGCACAGCATCTCACACCACTTTGAATCCTGTTTCAGATGATCCGATACCCAAAACTGCAGCAAAAATAGGATTTAGGACTGGGTGTTTCTGCATAGCTGCAATTCTCCTGTATGTTGGGCCATTGGGTTTTTAAAAAGAGAACAAAAAAAGAAAAGAAAAAAAGCCCTTTGTCCACTGTTTGTGGGAATTATGGACACTCTTCCAGGGTTTGTGCAGCTTGATCAGGAATTGTGCTGTAACTGCAAATTTACAAGAAATCATCTACAAAATAGCATGTCAGCTATCAGTGTTAAGCAGAAGCTTTTAGAACAAAATCAGATAATAATTTTAAATGGTGGGGTTTGCCAATGACTAGTGTTGAATCAAGCTGTTGCCATATTGATAATTCATGCTTCTAATTGGGCTGGGTTTAGATGAAGAGGAAGGAGTGGGGATACTGTGCAGTAAAGCAACTATTCCTATAAAGCTGTTTTTATGGCTTTCGGAACTTACCCACTTTGTGTACTAAACTCTGCGCACCCCTTTCATTAGTTTACATAATATTAAATATAGTCATTTTCCCTTTCCACTTCTCCCCATCCTGATTATTTTGGTTTCATGCTGTGGCAAGTAATTTCCTTTATAGCTTATGAAGGTTGAAAACTAATTCCTTAGGTAATAAGTGTTTCACATAAGTAGTAACTTAAAACTTGATCGATGACGCATTCAAACATCAAAAACACCCTTAACAGAATGACAATCAAAAGTCTAAATAAACATTTTTCAGCTTCTCCTCCTGCCTGGCAGGCCTCCCACGGCATCACTGTGCAGTTCCAGCAGCAGTTGGGAGAAATGGGTCTGGAAAGTAAACTCATCTCAGTGTGGAGCTGTTAGGTAAATACACTGGTTTTTTTTACATTTGATGCTTGGTTTCATAAACATGGGGGGAACAAGCTCCACCAAATCAGAGATTGTTGTTAATACAATTATCCTTGTATGGACACTGAATGGGTGGATGATGACATTTGCATACACACAGAGCTTAATCTGGAATCACGGGGCAATTTTTTGCAACAACTGTATAAATTTGCTAAAGCATTCTCTTCAGTTCATAACAGAGCTTTTTATTTACAGCTACCCAGACTGGCATACAGCATAATTTTCAGCAATCTCCTCCTGCCCATTACTCTAAAGGGGATCGCATCCATGCACTGGCACATGGCACGAACTCCTTATTGCACAGGGTTTCTGACGCCTGCTCCTGCTGGAATGAGAAGTGTCAGACAGCTTGTGTCCTCCACGGGTTCCTCGCTTCCCTGAGCGATCTGTCGTAAGGAAGAGTAGCAAAAAAAGAATTTTTCAGCTGGCAGTTTATGAAGAACACAATGAATGTCACAGTCAAGAACAGAAAGAAAAACAGAATGATGTAAGTCACCAGGTCTGGCTTATTTATTTCCCCTTCTTTTAGCACCCTGGCTGTGGACATGTAAAGAGCGGAGGAGCTCACGGGTCTCGGAGTGCTGCTCAGGTAGGGCGTGTTGGTCTGAATGATTAGGTGAGCTTCAGTGGCACTGGTTGAATTGAGCAATTCACTATACATGTTCTTGCTTAAATTTCCTCCACAGTAGAAGTAAAGCAGGAGGGCAAACGCAGTCAGTCTTTGGCATAGGAAAGCAACAATGTTCCTGCCTGTAAAAGGCTGCAAACCAGCCGCATGTTGTCTGAAACAAATTAATTCGCTTGCGCGGCTCAGCGACTTTCTTTTAAATCTTCTTGGCTCATAGTTACAGCATTTATCCACAAATACGAATCAAAAATGATAGAGGTACCTCGTGTCCCGGTTGCCCCAGCACGGCCGGTTTGGGGCGATGCTCTGGCTCATGTGCCGCTCAGCCGGGACGCGCCGGAGCCCCGAGCAGCGCTGCGCCTGCATGGGCTGGGGACAGCCTCTTCTGGCACCGGGCAGAGCCCACGGCTTGGGCTGGCAGCGCTCACTGTCCGTGCAGGGGAGGCACGGTGGATTTCCAGCTGATTTTCGGAAGTGGGAGGCACATAAATCCGGGGTTAAGCGGCATCTGCACGGAGAGGCAGCTCCTGCCTTGAGATCCTGCTGGATTTGCCGTCGCGGTTCTCTGCCTCGGGAGGCTCCGTGCTGCTGAAATCCTGCTGCTGGGAAGCAATAGTTGACTTTCTTAATCCCAGTTAACTGTAGAGCCAGTGTTAAGAGGCTGAGCTTTCTGCTTGAGCTCTCCAGGCACTCCTTTCATTGCTTTGAGAAACATAAATTAAAAATAAAAAAAAAAAAAAGAGGGAGAGCAACGTCCCTTTGTTCCAGAAGGAAACACCAAAAAAGCCTCCCTGGGAAGGGGAGAGGGTCAGCTCTTTGGAAACCTCCTCCTGTGTGCTCGGCTCAGGCGAGCTGCGAGCTGGGGCCGGGCAGGGTCTGCCGGAGCTCGGTGTCCCCTCGGCAGCCGCTCCCGTCCCCGGCAGTGCCACTCGCTCCGTGCGCAGGGCAGAGCTGCGTGGTGCTGCCGACCAGCTCCGCAGCCCGTGGTGCAGCTGCCACTGACACGATGCTAAAAAGGAAGAGATCTTCGGATAAATTCCCGTGAGTGCCTGAGGCGCTGGCTGGAGGTTTTGAGCTGGGGGAGGGTAGCAGAGAATGGGACAAAAAAGAAGAAAATTGCCTCAAAACCTTTCTTTCTTCCTCAGTCCTTTATTGTTTAAATCTAGAGTAATCAATGTCTTCTTTTTTTTTTTCTTCCCCCCTTCTCTCTGATCCCCAGCACCCTCTCCAGCCTGACAATTAGCATGTTAATTCTTTTTTTTCAGCAAATTGCTTTATGCTGCTATTAGCTCCTGGCTGCTTGCCAGCTTGCTCTCACAATCTCCCATGCATCAGATAAGCGCCGTTAATACTTTTATTTTAACGCATTGCAACTTGAAAAAGGGGCAGGGGACAGAGCTGGAGGCGAGAGGAGCGAGGAAGAGAGGAGTAACTGGGCAGAGGAAAGGGTGAAACACTATCTCCAGGCCCAGGGTGCTGATCCCAGCAAACACTAAATCTGCTTATGATGAGCTGTTGCAGCCAACAGTGCCAGTGGTTAAACATTTCACTTAGCATAATAAATGTTTCTGCTGAGAGAGGGCGAATGAAGAGAAGAGAAATCTTCTGGTCAGTTAGATTTGAATAAAATCAAATCAAATCCCTGCAACACTCTCTGAGGCCCTGGTCAGTGTGTTCCTCATCTCCTGCCAAGCTCCAGGTGCTCCAGTTAAACCCCTTGTGCCTCCAGCAGCTCTGCCGGGGTGGCAGAAAGGTGACACATCTCTGTCACATCCCTGTTCACATCCTCCTGCTGCCATCCTCAGAAAAGCCATTACCTGGGGGGTTACTTACAAGTCCTGGGGACCCTTTCACTCACAAGGAGATCTTCCTCTGTGGAAGGTTTTCTTGATTTTTGTTTCTCTCTTTCCCCCCTTTTCCAGCCCAAGTGCTCTGACTCTCCAGGATGGCAGAGGGGGCTTTTCCTGCCTGCGCCCAGAGCTCCTCCTGGGAGCACATCTCCTGCCCACAGAGCCACAGCAGTTACACCTATTTACTGTGTGTGGGTTCAAAGAACAGGATGCCGAGGCAGGCAGCCACGGGTGTTGGAAAAATCAACAGAGCCCCGGAGTTTGCTGCTGTCATGTTGCAATGTCTCCTTTCATGTCTCCTTGAAAGAGGGGAGTCTGTGAGCAGCAGCACGGCAGGGCTGAATGTCTTCCCAGCACCTTCCCAGCACCATCCCATCTTCAGCTCTCTCCTCTCTGAACTGTTTTTGAGTTTAACTAAGCTTTACATCCTTTTATATTTATTTATTTCCTTTATTGTTCTTATTAATCTGTTAAAAAAGCAAGAAGGCATCTGGGGTTGAATTCTACAAATAGTGTGCACAGTCTTAATGTTTAAAATATAGGTTCTCTGCAAACATTACCAACTCTGTAACAGGGGGAAAATACTACAAATGATTCATAGGGATTTCATGGACATTGGTGTGTTTTCTCCCTGCACAGAAGTGTGGTGCAGAAGAGAGGGTTCTGCCAGAGGCTTCTTGGAATCTTCCACCTCCCTCCGTCCCTTGAGCCTGTGGGTGTGGATGTGTCCCTTGGGGGTGGATGGGACAGTCCTGTGGATGGGACAGGGCAAAGGGGCTGTTTGCTCTGCCAGGTCAGTGCCTCTAAACAGCCTCGTGGGGCTGTGTCCTTTCCCTGCAAACACAGGGTGCCCCTCTGGGAATCCTCTTTCCACCCCTCTTTACATGCACACAGAACCAGAATCTTTCTTTCTTCCCTTTTTGCTCCTACAAAATGTTCTCTCTCATTCTTGGAAGATTTCTGCCCCAGAGGTGCAGTAGCTCAGCTCCAGTGCCAGCGCTGAGGGTTGAGGATTGTTTCTGATGGTCACAGTCCAGCTGCCCAGCGTGGGGATAAATCCTCAGGGTGTTTTATAGGTGCCTTGAGTGCACAGCGGGTGTTCAGACCTCCTCCTGCTTTTTGGCTGGCTGGCTGGCTGATACTCATACAGAAACTGATGAGAAGCCTTGGGAGTAAATCAGATGTATTTTCTGCAGCACTGTATCCAGCCTTAATCTTAAAACAGCTAAATTGCCATAAATAACACCTTAATTGCAAAAAGAAGAGTTGATCCTTTCCCTTTGTCCTCCTTAATTTGGAAGAACATTTAAAGTCCTCAGTTATTTATAATTTTTCCTCATTAGCTTATTTCTTATTTAGTAGTTCCATTTGGTTTGTTTCTTAGTTTTTGGGATTTTTTAAATTCTTTCCCCAGGCTGCCAGCATTTAGTGGCTTATTTTGTTAGTTTTTATGTGCACTGGCAGTAACACTATAAGGACAAAATCAGAGTCTCTGACACTGCCTAGAGTTTAATGATAATAAAGTGTTGCAACTTCCTGTCCCGTTTAGAAACTGGGTCAGCATTGCTGACCCTGGTGGCACCATGAGGACAATCCTGGGGCTGGAAAGGCTTCTGCCTACTCCTCTGTCACCCTCATCTCTGGGTTTGTCTACCCTCAGCTGCATTCAAGAGCAAGAAATTTTGTTCTGATGTGGTGGACCCCCAGCAGACCTTAAGGAATTTGTTGGTGGTTGTGGTGACTCGGTGACAGTTCTGATGGTGTGAAATAAATAATGACACAAACTGTCCAGAGCTGAAAGGAGAGAGAACAGACCCTGTGACCCTCAGCCCCAACTTCTGCCGCTCTCGGGGCTGGCAGGACGATCCTATTTGCTTTAACAATCCTTCAGCCAAGCTCCCACCAAACACCACACAAATCTTAGCGGGTGGGAATGGCTGGGCGTTCATCCACGCTGGGAAAGGCTGGAGCCTTTCCCCAGTTCCAGCCTGGTAAATAATGCATCATCTCTCTCTCCTATGCTTACGCAACCCCTACCACGATAAATACCAACCCAGGGAAATGAAAGTGGAAAGAAACATTATCTTTCTCCGTAATGCAACCATTTACAATCTGTGTTACGATCCTTCTGCTCTGCAGAGTGAGCAGCAGTCAGGGGGATGTTTCTATTAGCAGACCAGAATGCAACAAATCACGGGCTGTAACTTTCCAGTGCCGCATAAAAGCAGCTTAAAACCATATAAAGGAAAGAAAATAAAAATAATATACGGGGATTGTTTCCTTTTTTGTTCACTCCAAAGGCAAATACTTACGTCCAGGTGCCTGAGATTCAGATATTGAGGACCATATTTGCAAGTGCAGGGCCATAAAACTTAGCACTAGGCACCTAATGTGAAGATCTTGCCTTTGGTTCTTAAATATGGAACAGGATTCCTGTAGAAATTGGCTCAAGTGCAGAGAAGTCTTGAAAATGTTTTGTTTCAGAAGATCTTGTGTGTGTTATTTAAAACTAACTTCTGCCATTAGGTTTCTCAGGACGTGTTTGCACCAGCTAAAGGAGGAGCATTTAGGAAGTTTCTGGAGAAGTCTGAGGCAGCAGCACTCGAACTGGATGATGCTAAGGTCCCTTGAACCCAAACCATGCCATGATTCTCTGAAAGGGAGCTCGTGTGAATTTGGTCAGTGCTGCATCCTGATCCTTTGTTCTCCGGGCTGGGAGGAGTGTTTTGATTCACCAAGGCATTGGATGGGCAATAAGCACCCCACACCTCCTGCCATCCCTGCAAGCTTTGCCACTGCTCAGGTGGGCACAGGGAAAGGGCTCTGACTGTGTACCCAAAGGTGGGAGCACCTCAGCCTCCTCGCCTTGCCTTCCCTGCTCAGCAGAGAGGGCAGCTCCATGCGGCTTTGGAGGGGTTCTGCAGGGTGAAGAGCTTCTCCCATAGCAAAAGGCTGTGTGTGGTCATGCATGGACTCCCTGTGTCCTAGCAAAAATTGTCATTTCCTCTGTGCAGTCACTGTCTTGGTGCATTCAGAAGGCAAAGCACACAGCTGGACCGAGTTTCACAGAGCCAAGAGCACGTGGGTGGGCATCCAGGGATGCTCCAGGGGATGTGGCTTCTGTACATCCACGCGTGTAGAACATGAGCAGGAGCGTGTTCTGGAAGAAAAAGAAAAAGCTTTAATTGTACAGAAAGGTTGTCTTTGGCACCTGCTTTACACTTAGACTAATCTCTAGTCAAACAGTGCTGGTTTGGCAGCTGAGCTGGGAGAAAAAGGGGCTGTGGGTGCTGTGCAGGGCTCTGCAGCAGCCCAGCTCTGGGCAGGAGAAAAGGGGGAACTGGGGGTCGAATGTTAGATAAGAAAAGAAAGGATGAAGGGTTACAACTCACTACAGGGTTTCAGTTTTGAATATGTTTTGCTTTTGGTGTTAGCAGTCCCTTACCAATTTGCAGTGTGAATAAAAGGCAATGTCTGTCCCATCCTGAATAGATTCTCTGGGGATCAGGAGTGGGTTTGGGGAGACTGTGGAAAATTGTGCTTTTCATCTCTCCCCTATTCACGTCTCTTCCCAAAAGGAATAAAGGGAGTCTTTCTCCAGGCTGCTGCACAAAACACATCCCACCTGTGTGTGTAACCCTCCTCCTGTCTGTTCCACTGGTATGCTGTAAAACTTCCTATTTTACTGTAATATAACTTCATCATAGGGAATTCAGATCGAGGGGGCTGGGGGTCCCCATCATCTTTTGAAAAACTGTTGAACTCTCTGATAGAAATCCTCCGGCATTGCCTTCCTTCTCCCTCCATTAATTTTGCCAGCATCAGGGATTTGGGATGAGCCAGGGATTGTTCAGGAAGCTTCACAGATCATCACAGGGTTATTTTTTTGTCAGAGTCTGTCTCTATTTATGGCTTCTTGCTGGTACAACTCACCTGTCAGGTGTCAGACATTTTTCCTGCTCTCTTGGCCATGTCTGTGCAGGCTCTGTCAGTCGTGGGCAGCTGTGGCTGTGTCTGTCAGACAGCAGGTGACAGGCGGGGGACATGTGTTGCCGACCGACTTTCAAACCCGGCAGGGTCTTCCTCCTGGGAGGCCTCGGTCCAGGCGTTGCCACCCGCCNCTCGCCCCCCGCCGATAGGGGCAAAGGGTGGATGTCTCACCTCGAGGTGGTGGCGCCCCCAGCCGAGGAGCACCTTCCACAGGAGCCGATGATAGAAGACCCAGGGAGACTAAGGGTGTGCGGGAGGGGGTCTCCCCCAGGCTCTCCTTTATTATGGGTACACAGTACGGGGTGTTCGGGAGGGAGAGAGGGTGAACAATCTCCCAGGAGGTGTCTCCGGGCAGTCACTTATAAAGGCAAAGGGTTAACCAATCAGGGAACATCCTTTTAAGGGATAAGGGTACACAAACCAATGATTACCAAGGAGGGAGGGGTACAATTCAAACACACCAATGATATTACTAACGGAAAAGAACTTGCTGGAAAGGTGGGTGGATCCTGAGCCCCGGGCACGCCTTCCAGGGGCAGGCCCAGGCACTCAAACGCCGAGGTCCTCCCATGGCAGGCGGAGCTGGCCTGGGAGGCGGAGCCCAGGGGCGGAGCCTCCACAGACGTGGGCTCCTCTTTCTTCTCTGCTTATTGATTTCTGCTTTTTCTTGAGGTTGATACTAATTGTAAGTTCTGAGGGGAGTCAACACCAAGTAATAAGGTGAGTTATTAAACCTGGGTGATCCCCTAGACACAGAGATGGAAGGTTTTTTTACAAACCAGAGGTGCTCCTGCCTCCCTGCAAGCATGGATATCTCTGATCATGTTCTGTGCAACAAGATGTCTGTTTTGCCACCCCCTCCTTAGCTTGAAAACCAGAATTGGTTACCTCCTTCCTTACCCTGCAGGGGTCTAGAGGACTAATCAGTAAAGGTGGCAAGGTGCTCTGATGTGGTTAAAATTAAAAAAAAAATACTAAAGAACCATCTAAAACAGGGTGGAAAATGGAGCTGAACCATGAGAGTGAAGATGCTGAAATCTTAATAAGGTATTGACAGTCTCTGGAAGGTTAAACCATCACCCCACTGAAGTAGCAGTCCCTCGATGTGGCTGGCTGCTGCTTTAAGACATATTTCCATCTATGGCAGGGAAAAAATTAAAGAAAAATTGAATACAGTGTTCCCCAGCAAGCCAGGGGATTGAGAAGTTTAATTGGTTGTGTGCTGCTTGATAAAGAAAAACAGTTTTGTGGTTTCTAAGTTGTCATTCAGAACAGTCTGACTCAAGAAATCACATTACTTGTTTTTAACTCCAGGGTCTTTTTGATGTTATGATATAAACCTTCTCTAGAACACAAGAGCACCTCTGAAAGCAGGTGGCCTGTCCATAGCAGGGGATGGTCTGTCCTCAGCAGAGATGAGGTTTCCATCAGCTGAAATCTTGTTTGTGTCCCAAACTGAAGTAAATCATCTGTAGGATGGCAGAACAAAAGAATTTGTTTCAATTTCTTTTTATGAAATCATTAATTGTGAAAAACAATCTCTTCCTTATTTTTCTGCTCTCTAAGGCCATGCGCAGATGTACAAGGAAAGGGTAAATTTGTCATTTCCATTCCTACAGACAAGCTGATCTCAAAGATTCTCACAGCTTACTGAAGATACTCACCCAAAAAAGGGAGACGAAAGGCTCTTAGACCTGTACATCAGGTTTCTGTGTCTGTTTATTTCTTGCTTTGCAGGGGAGTCTGAATCCCAAGAATGATTTAATATATATGTTTTCAGCACTTTATATTTCAGATACATTTTATTATATAAGTGGCAATGCAACGCCCCTGCCTGGAGCTGACCCAGCCCCGAATCAGATGAAATCACCCCATTTTTCTGGTGACCCACATTTCCGAGTCTCTCCACAAACCCTGGAGCACCCTCTCCTTGTTTCTGTGGGAGGTTGCTGGTCAGCCCTTTGGGGTTAGCTGGAAGAAAAGCAAGCCCAGCTGGCAGGGAGAGAAGGGATAAGAGCTGTGTGAGTGGGCAGCCCAGCTGCCAACATCTGCAGGGGGGGAATCCGCTCTTACTCATCCCGGGGCTGGCACAGCTCATCCTTGCGAATCCTCTGCGTCCTCTGCGTCCTTTTCCCAGCTCTGACAGCTCCGTGTCTTTGGCTCTCATTGCCAAAGCTGTAATTATCAGCAATCAAGGCAAGGTTCTGCCCACGGCTGTCAGAGGGGATGGCAGTGCCGCGTGCTGGAGCAGCCTGTGCTTGGGGAGCCTTGGAGAGGAGCTCCGTGGCTCAGCCGCGAGTGTGGCGTGTCCTGGTGCTCGCTGCCCATCCCCGGGAGAGCTGCGAAATACCCTCGGCGAGGATAGCCTGAAACTCGTGCTCACTGAATACACCCAGAAATAAATCTCTCAGGGCGTGACAAGTGTTATTTTCATGATCTACGGTATTACTGCTTCTGGAACATCTGCTCTTTCATGGAGCAAACAAATTGGGTTTGATTTCGTTGCCATTAAATAATGGAGATAAATTTGAAAAACTCGAACCCTGCTATCAGGAAAATAATATTATCTTTTTCGCGTTTGTACAGTACTCATAAAACTGCATGAAATATAAAGCAAATAGAAATATTTGCAACTAATTTCTCCCATTAGTAACGTAAAACTTCACCGGGTTTTTCACTTTGCAGAGGAAAGCAGTGTTGGCAAGAGATGGTTCTTTGGAGGTGATGGAAGAAGATGTTACTCGGTCATGTTCCTTGCCTAGAAAGAGGCAAATACGTTCCTGTTGTATTTTAATTAGTTCTAAACCTATGCAGGTGAGGAGTACAGTACAGTATTGTTATTAAAATTCATGCTTTATAATCAGAACAGTTAGTACAGTCTCTGAGAACAGCAAACCAAAGGGCTTTTAACTTTGGTTAATAGTGGAATTATCTAACTCCTGCTATCATTTAACCCATTGCTAAGTTTTTAAGTAGGGAGAAAGGTTGTGATCATGAAGTGAAATTGTTGCATTAAGATCATAAAGAGAAAAGCTGTGATCCTTCTCAAAGGCTACATCAGGCCAGCCATTAATTATGAATGCTCATTAATTATAATGCATTTTCTGCCACAGAATCTTTTTAATTGAACCCTTGAACGGAACTTCAGTAGGGCAGCTGTGACAAATATAGGAGGATTGCCCCTTTTAAAAGGCTGGGGGTTTCTCTCTTGTGACATCTGTACTGAAACAGAAGCAAAATGACTAATGAAGCAAAGAACTTCATTCTTTAGAAGATCAAAGTCATAAAATTCTGTTAATTCCCTTTGAGATGAAACTATCAATTATAGCAAAGAGATTTTTCCCTGTAACTTTTTGTTGCATTTTAAAACTCCCTAATTGTTCCCCAAGACCATCTTCTTTTACATTTTGCTATCAACTAATTCTCTGAAGTGTCAGGACTCTAAAAAAATTATCTCTAGGATAAAACATCATATATTCTCCTTAACATGTATTCTTCTTAAAAATGGAAATAACGCCCTATTCCTCTTCAGCAGAACCCAGCACAGGCTGTTTGGTATATCAGAGAGCTCTGCTGGCATTCAGTTATACAAGACCCACTTTCCTAGAAAAGGGGGGTAAATTCGGTATTTTTGTTTTGTGTTTATACTTCTCATCTTCTCCTCTCCAAGCTGCTTCCATCTTCTCTTTTTGTGTTTCAAGGACCTTTGCTGAATTTTTGTAGGGTAAATGTCAGCTGAACTTCTTCAAATCACTTTCCCCAAGCGTATTTTTGTGTCGCCATTCAGTTTTGGGGAATCCTGGAATGTAGGAAGGTACAGAAATGTTTAAATACATGGTTGCAATACAACTAAATTTGCCTGTAGTTTTTATCTCTCTTTTACTGCAGTTTTTAACTCCTCCAGTGCCAGGTTGTTCCTAGAGCTTCTGCCATCCCTTTCCGCTGTCTAGTATTGAATTTGGCAGAACTATCCCAGATCTGTGTGGTCCCCACTTTGTAGCCTGGGTGTGCTCATCTCTTCAGTTACTGACAAATTTCTACAGAAGTATTTTTTTCCTTTGATATTTTAGAAAAAAATCGTAGGATGAAAATGTTGCATCAATATTTTTAATGGTTATTTAGAGAATGAAGTGTTTGGACATGCTTGAAAATACTGCTGGGCACCTATTTGCATGTGTAGGTGCCTAAATATCTGAGAAAAACAACCATCTGGTGTCTCTGGTCTTGGATTCTCAGAAAATATATAGACTATTCAAACAAAGAGAATTTAGGCACATGCATTTCTTTTGATGATTTGCTCAACTCTTAATGTCTCCCTCTCTAATGTGCAGACGAAAAATACACAAAAGGCTTTGAAAGGCTCTGATGCCTTTGTACTCTCTGTATGTGTTTTACAGATAATATTATGGAAAACTAGCAGGAAAAAACACATATTTTATACAAGTGTTCTGCCTTTCAATTTCAACATCCCTTAGAACTCTTACTTTATAAAATTAATAATTTCCTACCTGGTGCCTAGATAGCATTGCCAATTACTTCAAAGTCAATTAATTTCTGAAATAATTTTGAGCTACCTCAAATTGCTTCTCCTCCTTCAAGACTTATTTTTCTTCCATCCTGTTCAAGTAGAATTTCAGATTTTGTGTTTTAATTTCTGTAGAACTCTTGGGTTATCCATACAAGAGGATTTGGCCTCAGCATGCCGGAATACAAAGAATACAAACCATTCTGCTGCTAGGAATCAGTCCTGCTTTGTGCACCCCTTAACTTGGTACAGAAGACAGAAGCATTAGCACCTGAATGCAGAATATTTTCTGGTCTGTGCATGTCACTGCTGGAAATAAACACGAAATCCTGTAATTCAGAGCAGAAGACCATATTTTGCCAGATTTGGGTGGAAGTTTTGCCAACATCAAGGTAACTCCCAGTGGGTGACTGCCCACTGTTTTGGGGTTTTTTATGTTTCATCACTAGATTAAATAGGCACTGAGAAACACCATTTAAAAAAACCATCCTAAACTTAGGAGCTGTTCCAGCTTCCACAGGGCAAATTCTGGGACAGGGAATTAGTAAAATTATATTAATTTCAATGCTGATTCTTCAAATATAGGGCAACGTCTTGATTCTGAACCTGTTACATGACTTTCTTCTCACAGTGTTGACAGTATTTAATGCCAAAATTAATGAGATACTCATTGATGCTGGGCCAATTCCCTGACTTGCACATTGTCAATCAGGTAGAAATCCAAATGTTCACCCACTCTCTAAACCATTTTATGTCTCTGACTCCATCAGGAGCACATGACACATCTTGTGGATCATGTGGAATAAAATCAGATATTCTTTCCTTTTCACTCTGATGGAAAAGAAAGCACCCCACGATTCTCAACTGTATAATCGTTTTCTATAAAATAAATTACTTTATCTGTCTTAATACTGTCACACTTCTGTTCTCCAGTGATCTACTTCTTCCATCTGTGTGCATAACTCTAATCTTCTCTACACCTACTCTATGTATGCTCAAGTGTCAAAATCCAGCCTCAATCATTCCTGTCATTAGTCCCTTGCTCCTGATGGGGTAGTGGGTAAAACATCGCTGCTCCTCAGGCTTCTTTGGCAGATTTCTGGGCTCGCTTTGCAGAGTTTACATGAGCTATCAGAAATACGGTGTGACTGAGTTTTGCTTTGGTTTTTGTCACCTGAAATTTTCCACTTATGGAACGACAGGGTATTTTCGTTGCTGTGTGTGTCTTGTTTCCATCATGACTGACGCTGCAGTGAAGCATAACTTCAGGAGATATCCACATTACCCAAATCCTATGAAAGTTGACTTGCTGTTTCTTATTGAGTAATTCTCTGTGACTCATCCTTTGTTCTCTGATACAACTTTTTTCACTCATTTGCAGAATATTGTTCAGCCAATTGAGCTTACTTTACTCAAATCACCATCTTTTCTAGAGAGGCAGCGCAATCACTTTCCTCTTTCACCAAGCCCTTGCAAGAGAATGAGGTGACCCGTGAGTTACTACCATCTTGTTTGCCTTGAAATACAGATTATACTCGGCTAAACAAAACAACTGCAGGAAAAAAGAAACTCTATTGGAAGCTGTGCATCTTCATGGTTTGACGTGACAACGAGCCTCTCCCGCTGAGCCATGACCTACTTTGCTCACAAAAGCTCTCATTACCTTCCCCCAAACGTGAGGCTGCTGGAGCCTCAGGAATTCTGTACCTCGAGATCCAAAGTGTCAATCAGTGCCATGGTGACTTTCCTTGTGAGTCAGTGTGTCATGGCCGTGCTGCCTATCGTGCTCATGTAAATAAAATAACCTCTCTCCTCCTGCAGCTCTTTGTATCATTTCCTGTCTCTGCTCCAGATTCCAGGCTGCCCTCAGCATCCACCCCTCAAATTCACAGCTGGGTAAATTTCTCTGTCTCATGAAAGATTTTGATACTTTTTAGGAGTGATTTATTTATCAGCCTAATTAAAATGTTTTGCTCTGGTAGTTCAAAACTTTGCTCTTGTTTTTTTTCTTTCCCCTTTCCTTTTTTATTATTGGAAAGGAATCCTTTTCCTCTACCCAATCTATTGTGTGAATCAAAAGTTGGTAGGATTCCTGCTCATGGAGAAACAGGAGGCAAGAGTTTAAGCATCAACAGCTGTGGGAACGACCTACAACATATGGGACATTTGGTAATTATCCAGTCTGTATTATGTAAGACATAAAATCATGCAGCTCTGCTAAAACTTGAAACTAGAGAGAAGGAAAATAATGGCAAATGACTGATTGCAAAGATAAAGGTTCTTAACTGTACATTCATATTTTTTGGATCTTAAAAAATGCCTAAAATTTGCCTGTTGAATCCAAGTTTGTTACAGAGCAAAGGCTCAGCTTTGAAGGGTGTTTATTGATAAAAGAAGAGCTTTTGAATCATAAATATCCACAGCTGAGAGTGATTTACAAATGTGTGACTGCAGGGACTGGCTGTAAAAGAAAGCCTGTGCTGGGATTTCTCTGCTCCAGTTGGAGCAGGGAGAATTTCTGATGCTTGTCAGAAGACAGAAGGGTAAGCTGTGGACTTTCAAAACCCTCCCGCCCCCAATGCGTGGTATTTGATGTCCAAATGAGGCAGGCATTTATACTTCCAGAGGGTGAAGTCATCAGAGCAGAACAAACTTACAGCAGGAAGAACTGTAAAGTTATTCACTGAATAGATCTCAGTAACGAAAAATTAAGTCAGTCTGTCCTACCAATTATGGATATTGAGTTGGACACTACAGGGAAAGACTCTGTTGGAAAGGCTATCCACTCCTGTGATTTCTGCAGGGAATCTTTTTCCCCAGAATTATTCAGTGCTGTTGAGCCTAGTGACATATTGGAAAAGCAGCTCACATGCACAGTGTTTAGGGACCCTGAATGAATTTACAAACTCTCTCTGGGAACTGGTCCAGTATGTAATTTCCTCCCTGACACAGAAACTTTGAGTAACATTAAAGAGTCTCATTGCACATTTATCAGCTTGAAATTTGGATACCACTATACTGTTGGGAAGTAGAACTCTCTTATAATTATATATACCATTATTTTTGAAAATATGTGTCTTTGTAATTAAGTTGTGTACAGAAGTAGCAGAGTGAAGGCCAAGGTGTTTAGAGATCCTGTGTTTGACACTACAGCCCAAAGGATGAGTCCTGGAGAATTCTGTTCCAGTACAGCATAATCTTCCGTGTTTTAAATGCTGAGAAGTTGCCATTTTCAGTAGTTCTCAAATTCTTAACTTACCCAATAATTTTGTGTTGTGTTTTGTCTGCTTATGATATTGCTTTATGTGGATTTACAGAACTCGCCCTTCCATATAGAAAGAAGCTGTTTGTGCTGTATCTTGTGGGAATAAAGGCTGTAATCTGCTGTACTTGGGTTAATACATATTTTATTATTCACAGCTCCAAACACCCTCCTGGTGAAGCTCAGCAGCTGTACTTTCTGAAAGCAATGCCTGAATCAAGGCTGAAAATTGTCCTCTAAGTTGTGAAAAAGACACACAGTCCAGCACTGCCCTACCTCAAGGACCTCCCAAACAGCATTTAAAGCATTGCTGTGCTGTTCTTCTGCCCCATGCCACACTTTGTGTTGAGAGAACTTTATAAGAAATAAGTGGATATAGTAAATAACTCCTCTCTGAGCTTGCAGGAGCCTCAGCATCTCCCATGGCCAAAAGATGATGTCCTGTGCTGCTCTTGCCAGTTGGCTGAGGTAAAAAACCTGCTGTGATATGCAAAAATAAAAGAAGGGAAGACACTGGTTTATAGCTGAAACCACAATCTGCTGCGGGAGGACATTTATTAGGAGTGGCTCAGGCACAGTTTGCCCTCCTCATTCTGAACTGTCCCTCACTCTGCAGTTGAGTTCGTTGATTTCATCAGGGCTACTCACACTCGTAAGTATGAGCAGCTGTAAGTCAGGGTGAGAGAACTGTACCCTAATCCCTAAACTGTGTTCCAGACCTCTTTGTCCATCCCCTAAAATTTTTATGCCACCAGAGTAAAAAAATTATTTGCATCAAGAATCTTCACCTTAGATAAAAGACTTGAGTTTCTGTTAAAAAAAATAAGTGACACTACCTCTCAAAATGCTGCAGATTCACTTTTCAGATATGCAATTTCCATTCTATTGAATTTTTTGACATATGGTTATGTAACACATTTAATACCAAACTCTATCCATTTACACCTTCAAGAAGGCAGCGACTTCAGGAGTTAATGTGGGATTATTTTTAGCATGTATTCAAGTTTATTCATGCTGAAAGGTAGTACTTATCTTTTGTAATTTTAGAGTAGTTATTTGAATAAAAACATGAGTATAGTTCTATTTTAACTGTCATGTGACATCTGGGAACTGGTTCAAACCTCTCTCTCTCTCGGAGAGGTGGAAATCTCAGCAGTTTTTCTTTCCAATGTCTCAGTGGTACACACAATACCTGTGTATGTGTTGGGACCTATGTCTGTAAATAATACGAGTAACAAAATATGAGTAATCTTCTATACGCTGAGAGAACATTATACCAGAATCAATGAAAGCATCCATCGACCAGAGAAAGTGCAATTTTCAGTGTTCTTTGTGGGAAAAGCTTGTTGAAGTTAAATTACCCCTTTGAGTATAAATTCCATGTTAAACTGTCACTAGAGACACTGTTAGATAAAAATCTGTGGCTGAGTATTTTCCCTCGAGCTGGGTAAATATTTCTGTTAGCCAACTAACTGAGCCCTTTTTCAAGTTCAGAGACCATCTGTGCAGAGGTTGCAAGTTTCTCATGTTTTGGGGTCACTCTTTATATGAGCCTTATGCTGTTTCTGCTCTCTAAAGGAATAGTGAAAAACAAGGAGCCTGCAAATTTAGTGTGTAATTTTGGTGGAAGGAGTTGAACTGTTTGTCCGAGAGGACACACGGGGATTTGGCTGGGACAGGCTAATGCAAAGGCAACAGCAGGAGGTCAGCAACATTTCACAAAATTTTATTTGTTCCAAGTTTGATTTACAGGAAGGGGAATATAAACCTCTTAGTTAGAGATGACTGTGGGTCTGACACTGGGAAAAGCTTTGCAGTAAAAATAATAATTAAGTCGCAATGATAATGAGGCTGTAGTTATGCAATGCCAAATGATCTTGGTTAGGATTGTACATTTTGATATTCAAGATAATCTGGGTTGCTCCTGCCTTGGGGCCTGCACTGAGAGGTCTGTCCTGTACCATCTTGCAGAAGAAAATACAGCAATATTCACAGAAAAATGCCTTTCACAAGCAAACATGCCATAAAAAAATATTTCTGCTACTGATAGTGATATTTGAAGAGTCATTTTATGGTGTATTTCTTCTCCTGATCTTTATTTCTATTCAGGGCATTTTTCAGGCCATGAGCTGTGTCTGAGGTTGGGGCAGGCTTGGCAGAGCTGTGCTCTCACAGGGGAGGTTGGAGCCCAGCTCTGCCCAACTCCTTCCCAAGGACTGTCCCCACCTCCCACTGGGATCCCAGCCCCTGCATGTGCCTTGAGGTCTTCTCAGCATCTGCTCTGGCCCCCAACAGATGATGGGCAGCGTGGGTGTCTCCTTCAGCACCATAAAATGTGAAACAGCCCAATTTCAGCTGGTTGAACCCACTGCTGGCTGCAGCCTGGGTGGCAGAGTGGAGAGATCATAATTTTGTTCGTATGTGCTGCTAATTTTTACACCAAGACTGTGTATCTTCTCCTAATCCTTTGCCCAAATGGAATATTTCCATCACTTGTTATTGGGACTAATTCCAGAAGGCTGTAAAGAGGTCCTGAGTTGAGTGATCTATTTTAATTCACTGAGAAAAGACTCAGCAAATACATACAAAGATACAAATAGAACTGAAGTAAATCCTCTTTGTCTCAGTTACAAAGGTCTTTTCTCTTGAGTTTGGAATTTCTTAGTGAGAAGAAGCTCCAAGAGATGCTCCTTCCCTCTTAGCATTGCTGCTGCATAAGAAATAAACTTTGGTAAGAGCATTATTTCAATGAAGGCACTGTTTTTACATGGATCTTGTCAGCTTTGTTACCATTTTTGATCAGCCTGGTCCAGTGGAAGGTGTCCCTGCCCATGGCAGGGGGTTGGAATAGGATGATCTTTAAGATCCCTTCCAACCCAAGCCATTCTAAGGTTCTGTGTCCTTTAGCCCTCCTCTGGCCCATGTCTCATTTGGGAGTGGCCACTTGGGCAGGTTGTACCTGGGGGTGTCAGTGTCCAGCCCTCCAAGTTCGGCAGAGATGTGATTTTCCAAGGAGCCTTGGGTAAACAGAAGAAACAATTCTGTGCCCAGCTGTCCCATCCCTGCTGCCAAACCAGGAGTACTTGTACTCCCCTGGCTATGGAGAGAAATCAGACCGTATTTCTCCAGCTGCTTTGGAAATACCCAGAGCTACAATAAGATTGTGGAGCCTAATAATTCTTCGCTGTGAGAAACAATTGTTTTGCATCTGTCTTCTTCAGGAAAGTGTCAGTGCCATAATTTCTGCCCGTTCAGTGTCCAAAGACGCCCTTTCATCCTCTGACTGAGAGCACAAACAAAAGGGGCTGTCACCGGTCCACCCTCACCCCAGTGGTTTGCATGGACCAGAGAAACATCGCAGTGATCTGAAGAGCTGCACTTTCCATCCCTCCTCGAGGGCATCTCTTCTCCTGTGCAGCCACCCCTTCCCCACACACCCCCTGTGCCCCTGCTGAGCTCAGCAGCCCTGCCAGCCCCTGCCCCTGGATCCCAGCAGGGCCAGCAGAGCTCACCAACACCACAGCATCAGTTCTCTATCCCCAGCCCTACCTCATTTTATTAATCTGTTCATTGCATTAGTAATTGATGGCAATCTCCTTTCTTCTCTTTCCACCTGCATCCTTTCTTTCCCTCAAGGGCTGTGTCACTGCTCCTGCTTCACCACTGACAGAAATTTCTCTGCTCACACTGCTGGTCTCTGCATTCAGTTTTTCTGCATTTCTGAAGCAGAGTTTTGAGTGGAATTGCCTAAACCAAGAGGAACACCCCCATGAATCAGACCCATTAGTTCCCTGATGTTTTATTCTTTTGTTTGACTTCTCTTTAAATATATTTGGTGGGAAGTGACACGGTGAGACAGATCCAAAAAGTCAGTGTTGACATGTCCCCGGGTGAAGCCCTGTTGCAGCGTGTGACTTACACACACACTGGGCCCTGTCGACCCCTCCACTCCTTGCTGCTGACAATTTAAATCTGCCAGGAGTGAAAGCAAGGCAGGAGCTTGTCCCTGACCCTGTTACAAAAATCTTAATACAAAAATTCGTGGTTTTATCCTTCCAAACACACAGCAATTGGCAGGAGCTTCTGGCAGCAGGTGGATGGCAGCTCTGGGGCTTTGGAGACCTGTGTTAAACATTGCTTTGTTTTCTAGCTTCACGAAAAGCAGGAGAACAGCCCAACATCTGCTTTTGCAGTGAAAATGATAGGAAGCTCCCAGCAGTGCCAGGATGTTTCTAAATTGATTCTTACTCCCTCTGCCTTCTCGTGTGAAATAAATTGGTATAATTTGTTTGTGAATTAACATAAGGTGGCTTTAGAGATACGAAAGGTCTTTGCCAGGCTTAATCCATCTGCGGCTTGCGAGCAAATTATTTAATTAGTGGGAAATATTTATACTGAGTGCATGTGGAGACTGTGAGCCAGGATCTTATTCCAAGCTGTGTGGCAGCCCTGGAGAGCCCAGGCTGAGCTGGTGCAGGATGAAGGGCCACGACGGGGGATGGCTCAGATCCTTCCGTGGGCACTTCCACTCCAGATGAGGTCTGGTGTGTGGTATGTCTGACACAGCTCCGTACTTCAAAGGTCAAGGTGAAAAGTGATTTTTGTCTATTTTTTTCATCTGTCTTTATGGAGTGTGTGTACTGCTCTGCAGGAATGGTCCGTGAGGTTGGGCTGAGGGCCAGACTGTGTGTGTTGGCTTGTCCAAGGATGGGCAGAGCCAATCCAGGGATAGCCCTGGCTGGAAGGAGTGGGGTCTGGTCTGTGGATTGGACTGGCTGCAGTGGCTCCAGCCAGTCTGGTTTCACAGGAGCCCTGGAGCTTGGGTCATCCTGGGGGATGGAAGGGGCTGGTACCTGTGCCCTGGGACACCCCAGCTGCATCCTCACCCCATCCCCTCCTGCCTCTTGGCTGCACCCGAGACAGATCGCTGTGGGATTTGATAGGAAGGACCCAAAAGCAGCAAAGCAGATCTGCAGTAATCTTGCAGGTAGTGTCTTTTCTTAGCTCTGCAAAAGAGCCAAACACCAAAGAAGTTTTAGGGAAAATAAAGATGTTGCTTTTTTCACTTGCCTCTTTGGTAAACTAAGAGAAATGGGAAATATACCCTAGATCTTGGTTTGTTTTTTTTTTTTCATCTCTGTATCTGGCTTTATTTACACAATCCATCAAGAGGTATCTCATCAACAACATTATTTAAGCTGAAATGGGAGACTCCCTATTAGTCTTAAAAATTTGTAAAATAAACAGATTCTGACATTTAATTTGTTGTAGCCGGTGAAAGAACAAATTGATGAGCAAACATTATGCAGAAAATATTTAAGCAGAGAAGAAATCAGTGCTCTTTATATGGGAACTTAAACCAGAACCATATATTTTTCGTGTTCTGTTTATTTTTGTGTTGGGTAAGATGAAGTGTGCAGTTTGTATTGCTTGCTTAGGGAATAATTTAAGCGTAGCTAAGAATGGAGCATCTGTCGAACAACTCTTTGGTCAGTAAACAGTATAAGATATTTTTTATTAAACATAGCCCAGCCCTCCCCCTTTCCAGGAATGGATGAGAACAGGAGGAACATGAATTATCTCCAGCTGAAGGACCAGGCTGAGCAGTGCAGGAAGAAATGGCTGCTTTGTTCCAGAGCTTTGTAGGCACCAAAATGATTTGCGCTGTGAAGGAAAGTAATGAGGGGTAGAGCCAACGCAGCTGGGCTCCAGAAAAAGTAATGAATGTTAAATAAGTGAATGCCTGAGGTACCATCCTGCAAAGAAAGCAGAAGTGGGATTGGGCTGGTGGATAATAGGTTTTCCATTAGTTTATCCAGGCTCATCATTTCACTGAGCTTTTTAGTACAAAAAGGACAATCATGTCTCGTTTAGAGATCTGCTATGCACCACAACCTGCTGAAATCCATGAATGGCCAATGCACACAGAGGCTGTGAGGGACAATGTATTCCCCAGGGGAAACACATGGACAAAACTCAGGAAACAGCTGGGTGTGGGATCAAAGGCAGTTTGGGGCTGTTGGGACTGCGCCCTCTTCATCAGACAGTGCTTGGAGCTGACCCCAGTGCTGCCTCCTCCTGCCCTGGCTCTTGTGCCAGATAACACCCTGGCCTCAGTATCTCTGATAAATCAAACATTGTGCTTATGGTTTTAAAAACATCTTCTTTAAAATTTACAAACTGTTGAAAAATTCTTTTATAAAGAACAGGTAAGACTGATGGAAGTAAACACACTGCTCTGATTATTTACTTGTGTTTAAATGATTGTAGCTTTAAAAAAACATTAGTAGTGAAAACCCACACTTATATAAGTGTTGTTCAAAGGAAAACTTGGTATAAACCATGGAATTTTGCCTATCTTTCCCTGTTTTTCTCTCCCATCCCTCCATTTATTCACCTGCATCTCTCACCTGCTCCTGACCTGCAGAGATGAGCTCCCAGGTGAGCTGGGGCTCCTGGCTTTGCTGCCCTGCAAATAATGACAAGACATAGCCAAAAGGTGTTTCCACATAGAGCAGAGCTATTTTGATTGTTTCTAACAATGCATGTGAAACTTCCAAGTTCAGGTACAAATTAATTAATTATGCTCTTCGTTTGGTCTAATAGGAGCTGTGGTACAAACAAACAGAGATGAGGCTGGGACTGAGCAGACCGTGCTGGAATCCCAATATGGAACAGCAGCTGCTGGAGATGATGCTGAGAGATTGGATTCAATTTGCTCTGCTGCACTGAGTGCTGTAAAATTGAGAGCTGGGTGAGCCAGACCAAAGCAAAGAGGTGACAGATGGGATGAGGGCAAGATGATTAACAGAAATACAGCAAGCAGCCTTGTATTAGCTCCTGCTGCATGTTTTGAAGTGTGTGGTTATGAGGATCATCTCTGGTTTTGGGGTAAATCTGCTCCTCTGTGGCAGCAGAGCCATGCTGGCCCTCAGAAACACTTGAGTGTCCCCATTGCTCACCGAGCTGGGAACTGAAACAGGAAAAGAAAGGAAGGGAGAAAGAAAAGGATACACAGGCACAGAGTCTCCAAATCCCTGAAGCCGGCAGAGAAAGAGGGACAGGAAAAGAGGAGCTGCCGCAGGAAAGCATTAAATAGAGACCCAGACAGGTGTAATGATAGAGACAAAGTTTTAGATCAGCAAGAAACTGTGAGGACAAGCCTGTTCAATAAAAAACTGCCAACAGGGAACCACAGGGATAGTATCCACTAAATGACATCATTTACCACTCTGCTTGTTATCACTCATTACGCTGTAGATCCTATTATGTGCTGCTTAATGCAAATCTGGCCCCTGCTGTGTCAGGCACAGCACACAAAAAGAGGGAAAAAATAATTTCTTGGCCCAAGGAGTTCATGGTGGAGAGTAAGGAGTATTTCTATGAAAGGTTGCATTGTCAGTTCAGTGTTAGAGGTGCTGGAAGACAGTGACAGGTGGACAGTTTGTTTCTCAGAGTTCAGAGTTTTGTAACAAAAGCAAATTATACATATGTAAAGTAGAAATTCCAGTTGGCTGAATGCATTACAAGAAAGCCTTGGAGGTATGGTAGTTTCAGTTTTTTGAAGGGAAATGATTCATTTTAGTGGCATAGGGATGCTGGAGATTTCATTTGAAAGTAGATTTTAGTAGGCTACAAATCTTCATTGCTCTAACTCCCATGGGATTTGGGTTTTCATTTGGAACTCAACAATCCTTGGTAACCACTCCTGCTTTGATATGGTTGCTCCTTCTAATGAAGAACCCAAAAATTCAGCAAGTGATAAGTGCCAGAAAAGAGAAGAATTCAGGCAAAGTCTTGTAATCCAAAATGATCTCTTTTTAAACAGCTTCAGGTTGTCTTTGTAACACCAGGGCAGCCTGAGGACATGGGAGGAGCAGGAGTCACCAAGAAGGATTGGTCAGGAGGAGACTGCAGTCAGCCCAGCCCAGCCGTATCCACAGGTTGGCTGAATTTAGAATAAATAAGAGATTTGATTTGCCCTTGGTAGGAGGAGGTTTGAATACATGTTGTTGGTTTTGAGCAAAAATTGTTTGGGTTCTTTTTTGGCAGAGAGCATCATTCCCAGTTAATAGGGATATATCTGATGAGTGCAGGGAAGTGAATTTGTGAAGGAATGGTTGCCACCAGATGGCTTGTCGCTACAGAAGGATGCATCCCAAGCCTGAGGTGTCCTTAGCTACCCCAAATGACAAAATTATCCTGAGACCCAAGAGAGAGGAGCTTTCTTTTAAATTCATCTACTGTGCTGAGTGGGGTTGGGCGCTCTTTGCGAGAATGGCAGGGTAAGAGATAAAGCTCAACAAATTTCAGGGTATAAATTAAATTCCACAAAGCCTTGTCAGGTTTCTTCATGTGTAAATGTATATTTAATTCATGCATTTAACTGAGCACATTCAGGAATGTGTAATGGCCTCTGCTGCAAACTCCTGAAAGGAATTCCAAGTCTTAGGCTCTGCCATTTGTATGGTAAAATGTATTTCAGAGGAGTCGACCACTGAATGGGTGTGAAAAAGGTACAAATATTTCAGAGGAAAGGACTTAGATGGGAAATTCATACGAGCCCCCTCAGGCCTGATCAGAAGAAAATAGCTGCTCAGGAGAGAGAGGCTGAGGCCAGACTAAACCCCAGTGCTTTGTTCAGTTATGAGGACATTGCTCTGACTCAGTTTCCTCAGTTTAGGGTTAATTGGATTTATTTTGAAGAATGTGCCTTATTCCATGGAATTTACCATATTCCATTTATTTCTACAACTCCCCACCAGCTGCAAACATTTCTTCCTTTGTTTCACTGCATTTGACAATAGAAGAGAATTTTCCTTTCTCAACTGGCAGATTAACCATTATAGTGAGTGAAAAATACTGTCCAACAGGGTTAAGTCATCGCACGTAGATGGCTTTGACTTAGCCATGCCAATTACTAATTTCCATTAAATTCAAAATATGTTTTATGCTGATAAAGCTTCTTAAGGCATTTTCTCTAAAGCTGTATTAAGGAAAGTGACGCTTACATAAGTCCCTTGGAATACCTAATGTGCCATGACTTTTGCTATAAATATGTGGCAGTTCATTATTTTCACTAAAGTTCACAAGTGGGTAGGTATTGATTACTTTACAGTTAAAAGGGAAAAATCTTGGATACTTGCACATGGTCTGGATAAGCTTGCAAAGCAATGTGCTGCTTTCAGTCTGGCCAAGCGGGCGATTATTTTCCTGGATTTCCTGCCTTCTGTTTCCTCCCGAGTTTTCATATTTTTCTGCTTTTCTGCTGGACAGTAATTTGCTGCCTGAGAAAGGCGCTTTACTGATAGGATTCAACAAGAAAACTCTCTCTCCCAAGTCCAAAAAGGTTTTTTCACACCAGGGAAGAACCTTAGAAAATGTGAGGATGGGAAGGACTTTACAAAAAACGTGAAGATGGAGTGGAATGTGACTCCTGGCAGCTGGCTCTGGGTCCTGCTGCCCCACAGCAAATCCCTCCTCCGTGGGATAGACTGGATTTAATGTTTCTCTCTGCACAGCGGAGCAGCAGCGCACGCAATTTGCCCAAATTTGTCCTTGTTTGTCTCTGCCTTCTCCCTCAAAGCCTCTGCAGCCTTGGGGTGATGGGCTGCTGGTCCAGCATCCACAGCAGGCTGAGAGTTGCTTTGGGATGTTTGTCCACACTGTTGCGTACAACTTAATTAGCCTGGCTGCTAATTGATTCCCTGCTCCTCTCGCTACCAGGCCCAATAAAGCAAGTGAAGGGCCGTCAGTCTGGTGTGTTTTGGGTACCTTGGAGCAAATGCAGCGTGCCTGGCTGCTAATGAAGCTGCTGTCAGCTGAAGGACATCGTGCATGCTGCTCTGGGGACGTGCCATCAGCTCTGGGGCACTTTGGTTTGCTGTTTTGCTTTTCCCTGTCATTTTCTCACACAGAAATGATTTCCAAGGTCTTGTGTTCTATTATAAAAATCCATAAAATCATCTTTCTCTGACAAAAATGATCCAACACTGTGCATGGTCTTCTCACCTCTTCCATAGTTCAGGAGGTTCACAGCCATGCTGGATGTGACCTCCAGTTAATCCTGAAATTTCAGAGTCTAATATGTCCTTTATTTTTGAATATCAGAAAGGAATCTGCTAATTAGGGGGAAACCAAGGTCTGCCACATGGGGAGCATTTTAAGGAATCAGAAGTGTCATTCTTCTATGACAAATGACTCTTAGCAATGATAAAATAACATTTCATAGCGGCAGAGGTTATTTACTGCTGAGGTCACAGAAGTCCGGAACTTTGAAGGACTTGAAAAACTTGATCTGTTTTCAGCTTCATAAGAGAGAAAGAAGGAAAAATAGAACATGATTTCTTACTTAAAATGAGGGAGTAGGAAGTGAAGGAAGATGACTCTCCTACCCCCACAGGGAAAGATGCCCAAAGACCCATCCGGAATGTCTGAAGGAATAGGCAGAGTTTTTCTTGCTGAGTTGCAGCTTTTTATGCTAATTTCCATCACCACACCTTCCCTCCACTCGGAAATTACCTTTGTATCACTGACCCCAGTTCACTGTGGGAACTGGGTTGGGTTGAACTGAGAGATATTAACTTTAGGAGGGAGAAGGAGGACTTAAGGCAAATGCTTGTGGCACTGATAATTCACATCCTGATAATTCATATCCTGGCTGTTTCGCATTGGTTTCTCGGTGCAGGCAAGCCCTGGGGATGTGACTTTGATTATCTGAATCAGGCAGCTCCAGATTACGTTAATGTGGTGCTGACTTCATCTGGAGAGCTCTTGCAGAAAGAGTGATTAACCAGGCAGCCAAGCATGGCCGAGGGCAGCCCAGATCGGATCAGCTCCCGGTGCTTGGTGAAATCCTGGGAAATTGCCTGGTCTGGTATGAAACTGCACCAGAGCAGACTGGAACAGCAGACTGGATTAGCATTTGCTCTTGATGGATGAGCCCTAATTTGTTTCCACTGCAAGAGGTTTGGTGACAAGGTTACCCTATAAATAAGGTTTAAATTTTAATTTTGTAAAATATCCTTCCCTTGTAGGGGGAAAAAAAAATTGCTACCTTCTTTCATTATTGCAGATATTCATTAACCCATCCTCATGTCCAGTGTTATAATTTTTTTTATACAATATATCTATATTTTTGTATGGTGTGTGTATGCATATATGTGTATATGTATTGTATATGTATTATATATTTATATATATACATGTTTATCAGGAGGTAATTAATGGTAATTAAAGGTAATTAATGGAGTGATGCTTGATCCAGCTAAGATCTCCCCAGGTCCATCAGGGCCATGCAAAGCCATCACAGCTGCACTGCTGCAAGGTGACACACGGCACTACCCCCATGGGACAGTGCTCATCTTCAGGACTGTGTCATCACAGTGTTTGCTTCTAAGAGGATTTCCTCTGAGTCACAAGAAATGAAGAGATTTTTTTTCCCTGAGAAGCCATGGGCAAGAAGTGTCAGAAATCAGCATCAGAGACACCAGTGTGGGGAGGGGAAGGCACAGCCCTGGGTGTGTGTCCCAGTTTCCAGGGCAGGGTGGAAGCTCAGTGGCACCGTGATCCCTGAACCTTTTCCTAGAAAGCCCAAATATGGTTCTGGTTTGATGTGGAACAGAAGAAACATGGCCAGGTGACTTCCTATCCTGACTCCCTGATTTATTCTGATCCTCTTCACTGGGCCATGGGGCAAATTAAAAATTGGGGCCATTGCCGACAGATCCAGTGGCTGGTACAGCACAATGGCTGCTGGTTCCCAGCTCTGTCTGTCATTTGTGTTCTCTCGGTGCTGGGGATGGCTTCATTAATAAAGAACTGACCTTTCCCGAGCAGCCTGTCAGCAGCAGAGGGTTCAGCCTGACAGCTGCTGGCTCCCAAATGTTACCTGGTGCTTGGCTGGGGGAAAGGCACGCTGCAAACAGCCTGCGAAATCCTCCTCCTCACCTGGGGGCGCGGGACACAGTGGCTGCAAACTGTTGATGCTTGAGAGTGATGGTTTCCCCAGCAAAAGGCTGGGACCTGACTGGTGTTTGGCTTAAAGGTTGCATTTTTAATAGAAATTTGGCACTTGGTTTTGAGAACAGCTCATTGTAAAAAAACTGCGTACGTTTAAAAATAGTTTTTTCTACTAAAAACCCTTGCTCTTCTTCTGTAGCCTCATTAGGGATGTGTCAGCAGCAGAAGGCTGGCTGATGTCTCAGATCCAGGCTTCTTCTCTTAGAAAAGGAGAAATATTAACCTAAAATCAGGATATAACAAGTGTGTAATTTAAAACAAGCTTAGGTGGGAAAAAAAGGTATTTGTTTAAGACTATCTTCAGCACTTTAGTAGACTGGTTAGAAACTTTTCTGCCTGTGAGCATATTTGCTGGAGCATGCTGTGAGCTTGCAGCAGTCCTGCCAAAAGCAGCATCACCTGTTTTATGAGTGTGTGTATTGCAAACACCGTCTGGAAAAAACTGTTCTGAGGGGTGTCACTGGAGGTGTTCCAGCCAGGAGGACACCTGGGGTAGCACGGGGCAGGGTTAGTGACACAGCCCAGCTCGGGGCAGGGTTAGGGACAAGCCCAGCTCCTTTCCTGGGCACATCCCAGCCGTGGCTGCAAGGAGCAGCCCAGCCCTGCTGCCCAGGGGTTTGGCCCCATTACCAGCGCTCACACAGCACCTTCCCAGGTCTGGGCTCCGCCAGGCTGGAGGATAAATCTCCGGGGGTCATCTCCCCTCAGGGATTTTGGCAACTGCAGTACACGGTGTCTTGCAGTGGAGCAAGTCTCTCTGCTTTTCCCAGCTCAGGGCTGTGTCTCCTCTTGGCTCACGTTCAGTCAATGTTTTCCCATCCCCTCAGAGACAAAGGCATGAAGGGCTGCATGGATATTTCCTGAGGAACACTAGGCGCTGGCAGCAAAAATTGCTGAGCACCTCCCCATGACATCTCCCCACTGCTCGGAGGATGAGGAGGTGCATGTGGCACGGCAAAGGTCACAGTGGGAGTGTGACATGGGGATGGCAAAGGTGGGAACTTACATCAGTGAGTCTGCCCAGGCAGAGGGGAAGGCAGAGTGCTGATGTGTACAGCCATTAACCAGATTCTCAGTGTAAGGATTTGCTTACATCTTTACCTCCAAAAATCCCCCTCCAAACAATCTAAAAACCTTCATAGGGTTACCAAGGGATTTATAAGGGTATGTAATGATAGGGCAAGGGGGAAAGGCTTCAAACATGAAGGGAATACATTGAGATTAGGTATTAGGAAGAAATTCTTGCTTGTGAAGATGATGAGGCTCTGGCACAGGGTGCCCAGAGAAGCTGTGGCTGCCCCATCCCTGGGAGCGTCCAAGGCCAGCTTGGATGGGGCCTGGAGCACCTGGGATAGTGAAAGGTATCCCTGCCCATGGAAGAAGGGTTAGAAAAAGATAATCCCTAAGATTCTTTCCAACCCAAACCACTCTGGGATTCTACAATTCTGGTACTAAAAGAAGATGCTTGCAAAGTTTAAACAAGTGAGTTGTCCTGCCCTAGAGAGTCAGAGAAACTTCACTTGAGTCATAATTGACTTTTGTCCACAGAAGAAGTCTGAGACAGACTCTGACACAGACATTCTGTCTACCCAGACATCGGGGAAGGACTTCTTTCAGTCCCAAGGATGTGACTGCACAGGACTCACGGGACTGAAGGCCTGAGCTCCCTGATCCACTGCAGTTATCTAATGGGAAGACTAACGTGAAAGGTGGGAAGGGTCCTCAATTGCCAATTTATATGGCTTAGAAGTGCATTCCTGCCTCTCTGGAGTGCTGCTGCACACGATACTCACTGAGGAGCAAAGTGCAGAAGTTTTGGTTCAGCAGGTCCCAACACTGCCAGGTTTGAAGCCTGGAAAATCACAGGTTGCAGGAGCAGACTGCCTTAACCTTAACTACAGATGTGCTCTGTAATTACAGTGTTGTTTATGTGCAGAGCCAAGTCTGTTGTGGGACACTTTTCTCAGCTGGAATTAATGAAAGAATCCAGCAGCCCCATTGACTGAGCAAATCAGGAGTCAGTTAAGTGCATTTTGTCAGCAGAAGGTGATTTTAATACTAGGCCGTAGTCTATGATTAATTAAAATAAACATCTATTATTTGGTTTTGAGATTCTTTCCAAGAAGGAAAATACAGTTTGGAAACGTTTTCAGAGCTGATTACTTTGCATAGCCTGGGCTGGGCTTGAGACAGGCACGAAGAGGATCTGGGAAAGGAAGAGAAAGATGAGGAGGAACAAAAGGTGTTGAAATCAATGTCAGAAATTAGAGAAAGAACTGGCAGGGAGGGAACAGAAAAAGAAGCAGAACAAAACCAGAGAAGACAGACAAAATGTGATTGATTGGGAGGGAGGGTGGCAAAAGATGGCTGAGTGACTGGTGGGGGTGACAGCAGAGATATGAAGCTGGGGAGGTGTGTCTGGGGACATTGTCCCTGGGGTCTCTGAGGGAAGCCTTTGCCAGGCATGATATTGGTGTGGTCATAGCTCTCTGAGGTGGATGAGAGGATGCTGAGCTGTGTGGCCCACACGCCATTTGAGAAATTCTTAGACAAATTCCTTAATAGTATTTTACTCCCATGGAGTTTTCATTTCTTAATTTTGAAGCTAATGGCCAACAGTAGCAAAGAGTCACCACAATATCAATCTGAGATCAGAAGTGTCACATTGCTTATGTGCTCTAAACTAGTGACTACTTTCAGAGCATTTGCTCAGATGTCCTGTTGACAGGGGAATGTTTTCCTTCCTCCTGTATCTATTTCACACTATAGGGAAATCAAAATCTGCTTTCCAAACAGGCACAGACACTGCTTGTTTTCAATAAGGTGTTTATGGAAAGATGCTCAGCACCTCCTACATGGTTCTCTGCTCCCCTTGAGCAACAGCACCCTGCAGGATGAGGCCCTGTGTTGGCATCAGCTACTGAATACTTTTACTCTATAGAAATGGAGCATCTGTTTCTGTTAGCAACAGCAGCTTCTGCATTTAAGAGTGTGTTAGTGCATTTCAACACCTCATTATTAAATCCTGCTTGTTTGCGGGTTTGGGAAGTCTGGGGGATACATGGTAAGGAAGGGGCTGAAATGGGAAAGCAGATTATTGTCAGTGGGGAGATGGGAGAGCACGATTCCTACACTCACCCGGGCAGGAGCCAAACATCCTCTCCAAACCTCCTAGAAAACCCCCAATAAAACAGGGTGCTTTGTCAGTCAGGGGTGTGCCTGACAGGCAGCGAGGAGCAGAGCTGAGTGTGGCTGAGCCCCGTGCCCTGCTGTGTGTCCTGCTCCTCCAGCCAGCCCGGACAGACGGACACTGTGGAGAGCACAGGGCTGAGGGGACACGGGAAAACACTTGTGGGCAGTTCTCCAGAGCAACAGGGTGCTGCCAGCATGATCCTGTCGCTAATCCTGGTAGGCACAGGCAGCAGGAAATGCTTTCTGCTGTGATGACTAAAGCAGCACGAGAAGAGCCGTCGGCTTTACCTTTCCCTGTCACGAGTGCTGGTGACATTGACAGGCAGGATGCGATGGGATGGGATGGGATGGGATGGGATGGGATGGGTTGGGATGGGATGGGATCAATGGGATGGGATCGATGGGATGGGATGCGATGGGATGGGATGCGATGCGATGCGATG
>VZRL01006154.1:76043-223634 GCA_013397895.1 Origma solitaria | reverse complement strand
ATGGGATGGGATGGGATGGGATGGGATGGGATGGGATGCGATGGGATGGGATGGGATGGGATGGCATGGGATGGGATGGGATGTGATGCGATGGGATGGCAGTGAAGCCAAGCTGCTCCTTCACTCAGTGGGCTGGGTATGAAGGCCAGCATCTGCTCTGCTTTCCCTGGATCTGGCTGCCACCTGCATCTGCAGCAGGAAAATAAATACACAGTCTGGAGAGGCTGGATGTGGCAGGTTCACGCTGCAAAGCAAGAGCAGCTTCAGCAAAGAGCGGCTCTTGCTCGCAGTGCAGCCAGCCCAGCTGAAGGAAAGGCTGGAGAGCAGCCACAAAGCTGCCCTGAAAGCTTTTTCCTATTTAGCTGCAGGGATTTTGTTGCATGTCTCAAGGAGACTTTTTCATTTCCTTTGGAAAATAGGCTGCAATCAGCCAGAGAAATGGTGTGCAACAAGATTCAGGCAGGAATCACCAGTGAGATGAGCATCCAGAATGAGCCACAGGCTGCATGAGCATGTTTCATTAAAGGTGTGAATATTTTGTTCTGCTGTGCTAAAGCTTTTATCTATTAAAGTATCGATATTTTCTCACTGAAGAAAACAAATGTATGAAACTCAGAGAATGCATGAGGTAAAAGGAGGAACATGAGGCTCCTCTCAGATTCTTACCTCCTTGCATACAAGCTTTGCCCAGGTGAAACTTATCATTTTCTGCCATAGAAAAACTAAATTCTTCTGACTCAAAAAGTTGTGCTGGAATGACTAGAACTAATCAGACAGGGTTGTTTTGTAGCTTATAGCAAACCTTAAAAGCTGGGCCAAGCTTATAGCAAATTCAGCTAAGTAGATTAACATGTATGGATCTTGCAAACTGTCAATCCCTCACACAGGGTTTGAATTGGGCACTTTGGACACTCCTGGTGAGTCCCTCCTGGCTGACACTGCCTACTCACTCGAGATTCACTGAGCAGGCAAACTTTTCTGTTCTTCTCGTGCTTTTGTACTTCAGCTAGCTGCCCTGAGAAGGGGGAAGGGAAACACATTTACGTATTGCCATGGTTGCAAAACCTGGCATTCCAAAGGCAAATCAGCTCCCTTTGTGTGTTATTGGGTCAGCTGTGATGAAATGAGGGGCAAAGAATGTGTCTGAGCCCTTCAGCTTTTGAATGTTCAATGAGAGAAGCATTTAAAGGGCACCAGGAGGTCGGCTGTGATCTTGCTGAAGCAGCTGCAGAGAACATCTCCTCTTGATGCTCACAACTCCTCAGCTGGTAATAACCACTGTCACAGCCAAAGCTGACAAAAACTGCATAGAGGCTACTGTTTCTGCACAAAACCAGCTGGCTTATTTTAACAACCTTCACTGGTACAGTGAGTGACCAAACCCTGTGAGCTGAGCTGGGATGGAGGGGTGGGAGGGGGGAAGGTGTGCAGGCAATGTCTGCATCTCCAGGAAACAGCAAAGAGCCCTCCTGGTGGGGTGGAGCAGGTGCATACAACTTCTTAAATTCCTCCAGGCAAGTTTCCTCTGGGGAAATCTGGCAGAACACAGATGCTTTTAAGGTATTTCGGTCATCTTTTAGGAGCAGCACAATGGTGAATACCTGAGGAGAGCAGCACCTCTGCTCGTTGGGAAGGAGGTGGCAGCTGACTCCTGTGGGTTTCCTGGGACTCTTGAGGTTTGCACAGCAGGCAGCTTAGGGAATGCTTTCTGGTAGGGCTGCTGAAAGATCTTGCTTTTGCACGATGTTAAAAAGCAGTTGAGAAAAACAGGAAATGCTGCTGAGACTGCTCATTGCAGCTCTCTCACACTCTGGCCTTGTTGCTGTTTAAAACTGAATATTTGCTGTTTTTCTCTTCCAGTTCTAATCCTGTGCCTTATTGCTGCCATATACACGATTTTTATCAACAACCTCTCTGATGGACGTTGTTGAGGCTCTGCACAGTACAGCGGATGGTACCCAGGAAAACACACTCTTGTGAGACCCTGCTCCAGAAAAACACCTCCCAAGGCCAGCAGTGGAGGGCTACCCTCTCTGCTGGCTGTCCAAAACCTTCAGTGAGGTTGGAAGACAGGGGCTGAGGCTGGGAGCAGAGCTGGGACCATTCTGCCCAGGTATCCATCTCTAATCACCCTCACCTTCAGCAATGAGAAGGAACTAATGCTGGAACCTATTTGCCTGGAAATGAGCTTTTCCTGAGCAGCTCGGCTTCCTGGGTGAATTGCTGTAAATGTGGTTATAATTATTTACCTAATTGCGAGTACTTTCACAAATTATTTTGTTAGCACTTACTGGGACTAAAGGAACATCTGAAGTTATAGTGATGAAAATGCAATGCAATGTGAAAGCATAGTACAACAGCAGAAGGACTGATCTGAGTGGGATTTTCAGCTCAAGATCCCAACTGTGGGTGGGGAGTTAGGAGCTCTCAAGGAATTGCTCCAGAATGTGAACAAGAGGCATGGGGAGAAGGGAGATGGTAGGAATGTTGCAGAAAAGAAGAGAATACAGGACACCAGGAGATAAGGACCCTTTTTTAGAAGCACTGTCTGGCTATAGAGGTCACGGGCATGGATAGAAAGAAACCACTTTTTTTCAATTGACAGGGTGGTTTTTTTTTGTTTTTTGTTTTTTTTTTTAAAGTGACTGGTGCTCTGTATAAGGCATCCTGGTTTTCATTGCCTTTTTCTCCTACAACGATGTGAGAATTCCAGGGTAGTTATTGCTGAATAAAGACAGTTTCAGTCTAGAATACAGAGCCCATAGAGGCGAGTTCTGTGGAGAAGGTATGGAGGAGCGTCAGCAGCATCACTGGTGCAGGGCACAGCCCTTTGCAGATTCCCATCCCCAGCAGGTACGGCTGGAGGTTTATCCTTGGTGGGACAGACCCAGAGGGACCACGGAAGGTGCGGAGGTGACGTTAACCAAGCAATGAGGACACTTGGCCTCTGCCCGAGAGTACTTTTGTTTATAAACCAGTATCCACTTCCCAGGAAAATATTTTTGATGTCGACTTCAGACATCCTCTCTGGGACACGGCCCAGCCTCCTGGCTTGCCCAAGAGACAATAGAAGGAAAACAGGCACAATAGGTGCATGTGCTAAACACTTTAATGAGCACTTCCACACCATTCTCCTGCATTTCCCCACATCCCCATGAGTCAATAAGCACCTCATATAGCTTTCTAGATCGTGTGCAATAAACTGACACAGCCACAGACCAGCCCCAACATCAGCTCTCATTCCCTGAATAATTGATGGAGATGTGGACTGATTTTGTGCCGTGTGTGTTGTCTCAGTGTAGTATTTCTAGTAATCCCTGTGCCTGTGTAAGCCCCCTACAATGAGAGTATGCTTAAAATACTTCAGATACAATTAGACCCATTTGTGCAAGAGGGGCTGTGGTGGTTTTTGCACATGCACAAATGCCCAGTGGATTGATCTGCACCTGCAAACAGAAAAGGGCCCTTGAATTTGTTGCCCTGTGGCTCTGGAGGATGTGTATCTCTTGTTTTCTCTGGTTCAATTTGAATAGCAAGTTAATGATAGTGCACAAATCACCAGCGATTATGCTGTGGTCTCCATTGTCACTCAACATAATGTCCTCCTCCTGTGGCTCTTTGTGATGATGCTCTGTGAGGCACAGAGCATTCAGTAGAGGTGCTGTAAGTTCTGTATTAGAAAGCCGTCATTTATAGTAGTTACTTGGGACAATTTTATCTCCCGGAGACAGGGCTTTTAAATTATGACTAATACATGGTATCTGGGAGTCTTTCATCTCCAGCTCTCTCTCAGATATTTAGTCCAGATATACATTACTCCCAAACCACTCAGTCTTTCTCTTCCAATGTACATAAGAGAAATTTTTATGATTTATGTAAATAGAAAATTATCAGACTCCAGAAAATTTATTTATTTTTTAACACTGTTTGCATACAACCAGTAAGAGGATCTCGACTGAGGGATGTGGATAACAGAGCCTTGCAAAGAGAAAAGAGATGTGAGCAGAGAGGACTTAATTCCCATTCATTTAGACATTAATAAATAATAAACATGCTGTTTTGGGATGAAATTCTGTCTCCATGTCTACTGAGGCCAGCTATTTCAATAAAGTTAGTCTGGCTCTGAGCTCTATGTTGGTAGCACCAACTCAGGACCTGTTCTGATCATTCCTGCCTCTCTGCTGACTCTCTCTGACAGTTCACCAACAGCTTTTCAATTACCTGAGCCCGTGAAAAGCTCATGTAAGTATCTGATTTCATTTAGTGCTTTCCATCATGCTCTAGGTTATACTCAGTGCTCATTATCTTTGCATGTTTTGGAAATGTGTAACTGCAAGTGTAACTCAGTGTGAGCATTCAAACTTAGGGATTGTCGGGAATTTTTCAATAAAATAGCTTTGCAGAAGCTTAAAGAGTTCTCAAACTGGGAATGCAGCTCTAAAACCAACAATTATACTGGGAATGGTGATTGCTCAGGGTATTGAAGAACAGGATACATTTTTCATGCTGCCTCCAGTAAATGCTCTAACTCAGCCTTTGCAAATCTGAGTTGGTATCTGAAACAGCTGAACCTATTGGAACAATTTTATTATTGAAACAGGGATTTTAGCCTTAATCTCTCAGACTGTACGTATACTAATATAACCAGCAGTGCTTTCTGGCTCTGGGCACCCCACTCCAGCAATATCGTTTCTCCTGCCCTCTGGGTGTTTGTCTTCTTGCAAAGGCAATCCAAGACTGTGAGGAAGGAGCTGTGACAGAGTTTTTCTGACCTCAGTGAGTGCTGTGATGTATCTGGTGCACTCCCAGCCATGTCCCACAGCCTGCTGGCCTGGTCTTGTCCCTCCTGATGCAGGGACCTTCCATTTATTTCTGCTGGGGAAAAAGAAAAAAAAAAACATTTTTAGGAAGTTCTTAATTTCATTCCTCTGCCAAATTAGACTTTTCTGAGTGCTTTTGACGGCCGGAAGACTTTGGCAGAATGAGGCTATTCCTCACTGCCCTTTATAGCTTTAATCACTGTTTTCCCTGTTGGTATGATGAACTCCAAACCATAGCTTGGTTGGCAGCTCAGTATCTCTTTAAATCACTACTGGTTTCTCCTATGTCATTAATATTTTATTTATGTTGTATTAAATTTCGCATCAGTCTCCATGCCAACAGTTCATGCCAGCAGCAATGTCTGACAGAATAATTTAAATCCTCAGAGATATGAGCAATTTCTTTTTGAAAGGCACCACGAAGTTGGATTAATTTTGTCCTTGCTTTGCAGTGTCAGAGAGCCAGAGCTGGACATGGAATCAGAGTGGTTTGAGTTGGAAAGAACCTCAAAGATGTCTCATTCCAACCCCCTGCCATGGGCAGGGACACCTTCCACTATCCCAGGTTGCTCCAAGCCCTGTCCCACCTGGCTTTGAACATTTCCAGGGATGGAGCAGCCACAGCTTCTCTGGGAACCTGTGCCAGGGCCTCAGCACCCTCACAGGGAACAATTTCATCCTAATACCCAATCTGAACCTGCTCTCTTTCAGTCTGAAGCCATTTCCCCTTGTCCTGTCACTACAAGCCCTTGGAACAGCCTCTCTCCAGGTTTCTTGTAGCCCCTTCAGACACTCAAAGGCCACAGTAAGGTCACCTCAGAGCCTCTCCTTCTCCACGCTGAACAGTCCCAATTCTCTCAGCCTTTCGTGTTCCTCCTCTGGCCAATGTCTGTGGGGACACCAACAGGGGCACCTCTTCACACAGAGAGAGCTGAGCATGAACACTCAACCTGGCATCAAATGTCACCTTCGACTGACACCAAATCCTTAGGGAATGGCAGAGCCTTTTGCTAGACCAGATGAGAATCCTGGGAAAGCAGAAGGTTTTGAATAGAAAGTTCCTTCCTCAGGACACTTACAAACTCTTGCTTGTGGAGTTGCACCATTGTGGCTACACTCCCATTGCTGCTTTCATTCCTGTGTAAGTGCAATCCTCGTAATTATTTTCTTGTTTCCCTGTTTATATAATTTATCTGAACCGCAGGTTCCTATCTGCCTGGCTGCTGTTAAGCAAATCTCTTTGACACTGCTCTGGAGATAAAGCCACTGAGATGGAAGACCAGCAGTCATCTTAACTCCCTCGTAACCACATACAGTACGGTCACAATTTGGATTTATTTATTTATTTATTTATCTATTTATTTATGTTATTTCAGCCCTTAATAGATCTCCAGTAAAGAGCAAGGAATGATACTCAGTCCCAGAGGTTCAGCAAAAGGGGACGGCTGTGTTGGGGCTGCGTGGCATCCCTCCTGTCCTCTCTGGTATGCTCACACCAGCACCAGAGAAATGCAAAAATCGGTAAAAAACAGTGAAAAGTAAAGTGGAAATAAAAAAGAAGAGTAAACTATTCAGGTTTAAATAAGAATAGAATATGCTGGAGAGTACAGCCAAAAATGGATGGAGTCTCAAGGGAAAGAGCAGCAAAAGATTCTCGAGTGCGTTTCTTCGTATTTAACAAAAAATGGATTTGAGGGACCCCTAAAGAATTGCTATTTGAAATGCAAAGTCTGGATAAAATAATGTGTAAATGGGAATAATCTAATGCCACACAGGGAAGATTTGGTAATCAAAACACTTCAGACTCCTGGGGCCCGACAAATTCAAATTTTCTCCCACCATATTCTCAAAATCCCAAATCTGCAAGACCTGGGGAATGCCATTAATCACAGGTGTAGCCAAAGGCAGAGACCCAGGAATCACAACTGCCTTCATAAGCCTCTGCAGCAGAGGGGATTAGAGAGAAAATGAGTTTACTGGAGGGACTGTGGAGTTAGCACATATCATCCCAAGGAGCAATTTGTCAATACACAGCACATCTCTGCGAGTGGAGGGGAAGGAAAGAAAGACCCAGGCAGCAACTGCAGCTTACACACAGGGCTGTATTGATTTTCCATGCCAATTAATGCCAGCAAAGAATACATCCCTGGAGACCACACAGTGTGAACTGTAGGCAAAATTGCCTCTCTTGAGATTGCAGCCGCCTTTGCAGCCTCATGGTATCAACCCTCCTTGTTTGCTTCTGCTTCTTTTATTAAAAATCCACAGTGGGAGAGAGCCTGGTGCATCTTCCTGCCCTTGAAATGTAGTTGAGGGAATATCCATCTGTTTAAGCAAGCCGAATCTATCCTCTATCTTGTTATTTCTGTGTTTTGTTTTGTTCTTTGTGATATATAATGAATGGTCTCGCTTATTTTTCCCAACTAGCAATTACTTTAGAGATCAAATCACAAGCAGCCCTATAACCTTCTGACAGGGTAGGATTATGAAAGACCTGCAGAAGTGTCATGCAGACTCTGCTGTGAAATCTGACAATCTAAGAGGTTCCATCCTGGACCAGACAGTGATGATTTTTGATACCCTATTAAAATACCCTTCCTTTTTTTCTTTCCTGACAGGTATTGGAGAAATAAATGAAATCTGCAATCCTTTCTGCAGATGGGAGGGCATTTGACAATTCAGTGGCTTGGAGGGTGCTAACAGCCATCCTTTACATGTCTTGTCCTGGTTTAATAGGTGGTTTGCAGCTGTGGGATTAGCGCTGCATCTCAGTTTTGTTCTATTATTAGGTATTACAGGAATATGAGACCACGGATAGCGTGTTAAACTACCGGTTCCTGTATTTATTGGCACCACCTGGGGATTAAAACAGCTGCTGCCACTCTGCAGGGTTATCTTCAAAGCAGGGCAGATATCATGAATACGTGATCAAAGCACCCTCACTCTGTCCCATTGTGCAGTAATTACAGATGGAAATTTCTCTGCACAGGCAGCGTTGGCTGGGGGAAACAGCAGACAGAGGCTTTGCCCTGACGGCAGGAGATGGGGCGGGAAAGCAAAGCCAGTCATGGAATGACAGAATATCCTGAGCTGGGAGGGACCCACAAGGATCACTGAGTCCATCTCCTGGCCCTGCACAGGACAACCCCAAAGGTTGTCCAGGCTTGGTGCTGTGCCCACTGCCCTGGGGACCCTGTTCAGTGCCCAGACACCCTCTGGGGGAAGATCCCCAACCTAAACCTTCCCTGACACAGCTTCGTCCCTGAAACTCAGAGGTTCCAACAGGGGAAAAGCTCCATGGTTGTGATGACCTCTTCCAAGGAGGAAGCCACAGCAGGAGAGTCCAGCCGTACCCCCAGGGCATGTGACTACTCCGTGGTCACCCTCTGGATGGATAAATATCCTGGGGTTACCCTCTGGGCATGGAAATACTCTGGAGTAGCAAGATGGCTTCTTTTTCTCGGTGACCAGAACCACATTTGTGACAAAAACTCTTTCAGTGACCTTTTGTGATAATTTCAGCTGGTTCTGCCACGTCTGCTGGGCAAGATCCTGCCTCTCCAGAGGCTGGTTGGGATCTTTCCACCCAAAGGGAACTCTGCACCCAAGGGAAAACATATTTACCTTGAAAATAGCCTGGTAGTCTGTGCTTTGGAGGAGAATGGAAAGGAACTGTTGGAATTGGATGGTGAATGGAATCTGTGGCAGAGTTTCTGGCTCGTGTTCCTTGCATGTATGGGCAAAAGGGACTCAATAAATAATGCAGCAAATGCACAATAAATAATTTAGGTACCATGAGGCTTGGATGAGATACACAAGAACCCCCCCTAAATTTAAAGTGCCTCTCCCTTTTCGCATGGCAGGATGGCTTCAGCCCCTGGGACCGTGGTGGTGGCACTGTGAGTCTGCCATTGCCCAGCACGGCTCCAGCTGCAGCGAGTGACACACACTGCAAGGCAGCAATTCCAGCAGAGGCCCAGGTGAGCAATTTGAACATTAATTTGCATTAATTAATGTTAAATACAGCTCTGTCACACAGCTGCAGCCCGGTGCAAGGTGACATGTGCTGGAGGTGTGTGGTGGCTCTGGGTCAGTGAGTTTATGGGGTGTTATTTCTGGGGCCAGGTGGCCTGCGTGGTGCTGCAGTTCAAAGTTTGATGATAAGAGGGTGTTGTGGTTAATGATAAATGGGATCTTCCTCCTCAAAACCTGTGGGAAATACCGAGGGGGATGTGAAGCTGGAGGCCAGTGAGAGAAAGGCGAGGCACAGGCAGGAGCTGCATCCCTACAGTCCTTGTGTTCTAACGGAGCCCTCGGAATAATTATGAATAAAGCACTGTTCTTCCAAATTACTTTCTAAAATAAACCATCCAGATGGCTGTAAGGGAAGACCTAGTCATCAGTCTGAGTAATGCTTATTTTGAGTACATCAGCCACGAAATGTGTACAGTTGTGCTGGATTATGCACTGTGAGGCTCAAACGGATGCACGTGCAGAAGCAGGAATATCACAAGTGTCAGACAGTGGTGGTCCACGCTGTCATTCTGGGCTTGGTCTGTGGGACAATCCTGAGAGCTGTTTAAGAGGGTCTCACATGTAATGTGAAGAGAGGAAGAATGTATTTTCCTTTCTACAGCTTTATTGGTTCTTGGATCACTCAGAAATACATAGGAGGAGATAGTCGGTGCTAAGAAAAGGTAAATATTTCCTTTTTGGGAGAGGTGGAGAAGATAGAGACATTTTCTGATAGTCTGTGTGAACAAGGTGATTTGGCATTTCAGACAATGCTGGGATTCTTGCCCCTGCTTTACCCCAGATTGTCCAATTCAAACTTGATAAAAATGAAATCTGAAAAACAACACTCACACAGCAAGGCAAAACCCCAGTGCTCTGCTAGGGCTGCCTGTGTCTGCTGTAGCATAATAGAGTGAACGATAAATTCACAGACGTGTTTTCCAGCTGCTGTGCCCAAGCTAAGACCTTGTTTAGTGCTTGTACTGCAGTGCCTGGTACATGCAGGAGTGTGCCTGACTGCTTTTTATGGGTGCACTCAGCGGAATGGCTTCCAGCAGCATTTGTGCCTGAGCGGTGAGGAATTGTCACAGGGTCTGCTGGAATTGTCACCAGGCTGAGGAATACTGGAAGGGTCTTGCTGGCTTCTGCCATTCCTCAAACCTTGAGTGAAAAGCTCTCTGCAGGGAACACCCCCATGGTGTTCTGGAGGCTGCTGGAAGTGTCCCCCCAAGTGCCAGGACAGGAGGAGGAGCTGTGCCGAGCCCCCGCCACGCTGGGTCCCCTTTCATGGGCCCACCTGCACACGGCAGAGCTTCAGCTGAGAAAAAACACCACCTGAAACTCAGTTTGCCCACTACACGCTAATTTGCATCACCAGACTTTGTGCTAAAGTACAGACTGAGTAATAGCAACTGCTTTATCTATTTATTTTCCTGAATGCAGTTTTTATTAGCTGTGAAATCAAGCCCTTTCTGGTAGTATGTGAGCAGCCTTCATGTATAGGAAGATTATAATGGCAGAGCAGAAAAATCAAACCATTGGAAGCTCTTGAGGCATAAACTCAAACCCTCATTAATCTCTGTGGGCTGCATCTCAAACCTGAATTTTTATAGAACGTGGGTGGTGTTTTCAAAGTGAGTTGCTGGAATTGGTTGGCTGAGAGGATTGACTTAGATAACAATGTGTTTCTGAGCCGCAGCCCTGTGCCTGAGCAAGGTGCAGGCTGTGGTTTGGGCTGAGCACGTCACGTTCAGGGGGTGCCCGTGGTGTGGGGGTGGCTCCAGGTCCCTGCAGTTCAGGGCTGTGGGAAGCACCCAGAGCAGTGGGACTGCCACTCAGAGCTGTTAATAGACTCATTTTGATCTTTCTGATATTCACTAATTCAGCTACAGCATGCTTTTATGTCTGCTTTATTCTTTTTTTTTCAAGAAACAGTTGAATGTCTCTACCTGGGCCAGATCAGCTTTTTTACCGTGAATACCCAATTTAAACTGAGGTGTGGTGGATGTGTCATCCCCATAATTCTGTACCACTCCTGCCTTTCCCCCTGCCCTCAGAGGAGTCCCTCACTTCTGACTGAGCATCTCAGGTGTTGCTGGAGACCTGGACATCAGGAACAAGGAGATGCTGCCTTTGGAGAGCTGCACTTGGCTCCTGAGCTTTCTCCTGCCTCTTATGGGAGCACTAAGGTTGCTGATTTAAGGTGTTATAGCACAAAGATTTCTGACTCACTGCTGCAAGAAGAGTAGCAAGACATAAACTACCGCACTTATGGAAGTTCAGGTTATGACTGAAATGCTGTCTTTAATCAAGGACAGGCTTTGTGCCTGGAAAGAGGAATAGGAAAGAGGCTTAAGGCTCAGTTCCAGCTCCAAGAAGGATGAATGCTGGAGGGACTCCCCACCAGATTTTGGGAAAAACTGTCAGTCATTATGCTTCCACAAACATCTTGGTACCTCAGATGTAGGAGCTGACCACATTTTGTTAGACATACTACTAAAATTGGAAGAATGGATTAAGGAAACCCTGCATATGAGATGATAGCAGAAACATGTTTTTATTTTCTAATTTAAAGCAGTTTGGTGTTGGCTTATATAAGTACAGTGTGGAAGAGACCCTAACCTTTATATTTTAAAATAAGTTTAAACAGCAGATTCTCTACATTAGGGAAGCAGCAGCTCTGGCCACAGTAGGTCCTACACACAGAATTCAGCTGAAGAGGGAATTTTCTTCTGGAGTTTATTATTTATATTTTGTGCAGGTGCAAAAGAGAGAGAGATACTTAAAGATGTTGTCCCCTGGGAACCAGCAGGCCCTTTAAAAAAAAAAGTAAGACAGTAAAAAGCAGAAAACTTCTCTGAATGCATCTAAGTCAGCTGAAGAAATATTGACTCTCTTGCTAACAAGAAAGCATCAGTTCAACATTTCTTTCTTTTTAATAACAGAATTTAATAAGTGCCAGATCCTTGCGGCTTTATGGGCTGTTAAAACATGTAGGCAGGCTGCTATAATGAGCTGGAGAAAAGCCCTGCAGAAGGAGGAATTTTCTTTTTTCCTGTAGCTTTGCTTTTACTGTGGAGCATCCCAGAGGCAGAGCTGTGTGGATTAGTTGTTCATGAGCACAACCTGCTGGCTTCCCCTGCAACCAGCAGCAAGAGGCACGGCTCCATCTCCCTCTCTCCCATCTGCAGCAGTTCGTGCTTGAGGATGCTTTGGATTGTCTTTTCCCCTCACGAATGCGGAAAACACAATCTAAAGCCCAATTAAATCCCTATGAGGCATCCACAGATTATTCTAAAGCATGGAGAAAATAGAGGGAAACACCTTGCAGCTCTCTGTAGGTACAGAAGTTTTGAATTTTCACTTAAAAGCCAGGAAAAAAACTCCTGAAAAAAACTCCTGAAAAAACAATCAATCAATCAATCAATCAAACAAACAAACAGTTTCTTTCCTCTCAGAACTAAGCCGTGGGCTCACTTGGCTTGCTGCAAATGCAGAGTTGGGAGGAGAAGTGTGTTCTTCTGAGTATCTTGCTGAAGCCCTGTCTGTCTTTCCTGGCTGGCTGCAGGAATGACTGACAAAACCAGCCAGTGCTGCTTCTAAACACATGAGCCCAGCAATCTTCTTTTTAGGATTAACTCAATTTTTTAATTGTGCTTGGGAATCATGATGACGATTTGGCCCAAAGCATATTACTGTACAGAGAACATTTCCGCATAAAATCAGCTTTTTAATTTGATGGAAGCTCTCATCTTCAAATGCAAACCTTGGAGCGAGTTACTGCAATCCCTGCTCCAGATCCCTGCTCTCAGAAGTGATGCTGGGTACCAGCACAGTGAGACTGGGAGCCCTGCTCCGAGGGGACAGCAGGCAGCAGTGAGGATGCTCTCAGCTGCCAGGGCACAGGGACAGCTCTCCATCAGCTTGGTTTCAAAAGCAGCTTGCTACAGAGACCGTGTGCCACCCACTGGGATGTACAAGGGAACAGCCTTGGTCTCCTGCTCCCTCCCACACGGATGTGCTGCGGTGCCAAAGTTGTGACCACCACAGGGGCAGCTGCTGGAGAAGAGCCTGGAGTCAGGCTCCACACAGAAATTCATCTCCTCACCAGATCCCCCATGCTCCTGCTGTGTAAGCCTAATTAAAACCTCGCAGCACAATAATTAATCATTAGTAAGGGAATTAAATATTAGTCTGTATTATAGTAAACATTAGTTGTATGTTAACAGGATCGTTAGCTGTTCATTAACTGTTTAAGCTCTTCAAAATCTCCTTCATCACACTGCAGGTTTGTGTTAAATTCTGTCCCAAATGACCTGAATCGAGTGGCCTTTTACCTGCTGTTAAAGGCAGTGCAAATTCCAGAACCAGTTTAGTTATTTTGCTCCTTTGATTATAATCTCCCTTTCTATCTGACTTTATTTAAATTCAACTATAGTGAAGACGTATCATTGATACAGAGCCACTAAAACCTCCCAGACATTGTAGGAAATCACTTCCCTAAATGATACATGATCTCTGAGGCAATGATTCTTTTCTTTTCCTGTTCCTCTTGCGCTGCTGGCATCAGGCACCGGCAGATCTTATCCCTCACTCAGGAGTATATGCCCTACAAAGATGAAGAACAGGGACTAAGAGAGGGCAAAACTAATGAGGGTATTCTTGTTCTTATAAGATTCAGAACCACAGTCCCTTTTTTGGCCCCTTCCTTTCAGCTCGTTAAGGCACAACGCTGAATATCCCTGCATCTGCCTTCCTTCCCCAGAAGCGATTTCTCCTGTGCAATCTCTATCTTTTTTCAATAAAAATGTCATTTCCTTAAGGCTGCAATTTGTGTGGGCTGCTGTCCAGCCCCTGCAGGGTTTACAGCCCAGCCACAGCCAAGGAGAAATGGGAGCAATGGGAGCTGCTGCCTGCAGCATCCACCACTGGTGTGGGGAGAGATTTGTGGCCAAAGCAAGGGCAGAGCTGCTTTTGCAGGTCCCAAGGAAAGTATTTACAGTGTCTGGACAGAGCAAACACCCTGAGCACAGTGTGGCAGCCTTGGCTGTGAAGCTGTGGTTTCATTTCCCTGCCTGTTGGTTAGTCGTGGGAGCAAATTCAAGCCAACTGAGGAGTGGAATGCCCTGTGTGCCAGGCTCCTGGGGGGCACAGAGGTGCTGTGTGGCAGGTGCTGCCCATGATGCAGGACTGGTCCTGTCTCCTCCCTCCCCACTTGCAGCCCAGGGCTGCAGCTCAGACCTGGCCGTGGTGCAGCAGAGATCTGCTCTCAGCTGGAGATGTGTTTGGGACTCTGTCCATGCTGCTCTGTCCATTTGTGGTGATGGACTGTGTCCTCGCTTGTCCTTACTGCGTGATCATTCATTTCTTACATCTTTTAATCAGGGCAATTTCTTATGGCCCGCTGGAAATGCTTTCCTCGTGTAGATTAATTAAAAATAAAGCCTAGCCCTGACAATTTAATATGAGCTCTGGTCAGGATGCAGGCAATCTTCTAAGACATTATTCATTACACCATTCATATTCTTCTTAATATTTACTTTTAAACTATGTTTTTCGGGAACTGAGGACAGTATTTGTTAATCATTCTCCATAAAGTTACGGGCAGAATTAGTCCAGCTGGAGAAAAAAGCTGTGCATGAAGCATCACATCTGCCCTGTGGCTGCACAGCCCATCCCTTGCTGCTGAAAGCAGGGGCAGGATGCCAAATGCCCTTGGGCAGCTCCTCTGTTTTGGGACTGCACCTCTGGGCAGCAGGAGTTCCTGGCTCAAAACCAGGCAGTTCAGCCCCATGAAATATCAAGTCCTGTTAATGCTTCCTGCAGTTTTTTCCTCTCTGTTAGCAGCAGCTGACTTGTTTGGTCTTCGCAAGGTGTGAAACAACTGTCTAGAGACTTGGGCAGTCAATAAATCAATACTGGCTAGTGAATGACTTTGTTCTGATCTTCCTCAGGGTGTCTATTTAAGTTCTAGTTTGATAGGCCTATGGGATTTGCAGAATTACAACGATCTCTTGGAGAATATTCACCTGTGTGTGGATGACTTCAGGTTAGTTTCATTTTCATGTGACCTGTCTTTAACATACTTCCCATAAAAAGTTATAATTCTGTATCTACAAAGAATTGGGGTAAGTTCCATCCCTTCGCAGCATGAATTCATCCAACGAATATTAAAACCACTATTTCAAAGCCAAAGGTAAGAGATGTTACAGACTGGACCAAATTCAGCTCAGCAGGAGGCTGATGTGGCACTGCAGGGCCAGGAGGTGATGGGAAATGGGACAGGGGACCCACATGTCTCAGGTCTAATCCAATCTGGCACTCACCTGCTTTGATTTTTCCTCTACAGACTCTCTGAGTTCTCTATGGGATCTTTCAGTGAAGCTTCTTAATTTTAACTTCTTATAAACTAACCTTGGAGAATAAACTTTGCTTCTGCCGGCAGCCCATTAATACACAGCGAGCAACTTCCTTGGGTGTGTTCCTGGGACCAGATGAGAGGAGTGCTCTGATGAAGTGGGATTTTGCTTGTCATGAATATTTATATAAAGTCTCCGTGCTTTTGATACTTTCAAGAATGTAAATGCCAAAGGGGAGGAAGCAGATTTTTTTTTTTTTAACAGTAATTTTAATACATCTTTTAGTCTACTTTTGAAGTCCTAGAGAATATTGTGCTCTTTCATGGCAAATTCCTGAGTGAGAGCAGCATGCTAACTGCCTGTGGCAGGACTGCACTGTTTCACCTGGACAGATGCTGGAAGGACAGGAGCTGATGGGCACAGCTGTACCTGGCAAAATTGCTTCATATAATGATGTCATTGTTCATACATCGCAGAAAAGAAAAAAAAAAAAAAAAGCAGCATGTCCATGTAATAGGTAGTCAAAAGATCAAGCAAATATTTCACTCAGTGTACAACAAAATATTATGAGGTAATTTTATTTTTTTTCCCATTTTTAGGTAAAAATATTACAGTATACAAGATAATCTTATTAAAGGTAAAAATACAGTATTTTTTTTTCTCTAAACAGATCTACGTACAGTACACTTTTTTTATTTTGTTTTCTTTTATTTTCATACAAATATAACTATTATTCTATTAGGCTATATGTATTCTCATCTGGCACTTAAGAACTGATCACAGGTCACCTTCTGGCTCTGCTTGTTTGTCTCAGCTGAAACCCAAATGTCATGTTCATTTTATAGGTGTCTCCTGTAAACAAACAGTCCAGTCCCATGGTTCCCAAGTAGTACGGTGTGCTTTAAGTAGTTGAAATCATTTAGCTAACCATGAAAACCCAAGCCATCGACGTTTGCAGTTGTGTTGCACAGACTCACAACTTTCCTGCTGCAAAGGTGTGATCCTTGTATCACCACAGCCTTAGAACAGTTTGAAACCCTTTGTCATCCTCTGTAAGAGCCAAAAACATAAGACAGCAATTTCTACAATGATTTTTCCTTTATTTCTTTTTTCTCTTTTTCTTTTTTGGTCCGAATGTTCAATTGAAGCCTTTTCATATTAATTTTAAGGTTGGAAACTACTGGGCAATGCTCTTTGTGATTGATCTCTCCCTATGGCTTGCAGTTTGACCTCTGGAATCTGAAAGCTGAGCTCAGTTGCATCACTGTCTCTGGATTAATGCTGTTCTTTGAACTGAACACATTAGCACAAGGTATTTTATCTCTGGGTATTCCTGGGAAGTGAGTTTCACATCATTATGAATATTTCAGTACACTGTTGTCAGAGGTGGGATCGACTAAGGATAAAAGAGAGGCTAAGTGCATACAAAGAGACCATATCCATCAGCAGACTAGCTAATACAGCTGGAAAAGGTGGAGAGGAGTGTTTGGCTGGAAATCCTTTTATCAGGTTAAAGGATAATTTACCCCACAAGCTTGATTCCATTTTTCCATTGCTGTCATCCAGTCTCTAGTTGTTATACACTGCCTTGGTCATTTCAACAGATGATTTCCCATTAATTTTCATTAGACACAGTGCTGTTCAAAGTTATCTTCAGGGTTGCCAATCTAAACATAAAAGGAGAGTACACACCCAAGAATAGGAAGTTTAAAAATTTTGCAGGGAATATGCTTGGCACATTTTTTTCTTCAGACTTCACCCAATTCTGGTCACCACAGACTCTGTTGGTATTAGTGAGCACAGTTATCTTAACTTCTCTGGAGTCAGATGAACGAAGATCTGTCTTTTTTTGCATTTAATTGGAGGTGCCTCCTCTATGGTGCATCTACTTCTGATGTCAAGGGGCATAGATTTTTACCAATAAGTTGCTTTTGTATCAGGAAGATTTTACTGGTCACTCACCAAGTACAGGAGTAAAAGTGCTCCTACCAACACGTGCTCGTCAGCAAAAGACGAGTGTGCAGTACCCATCTTTCACATGGTTTTTGCCCTCCTAAGATGCTGGTTGAGAATGAACAATGTTTAGAAAACGAGTTGTCTTTCTCTGTATTCACCATCAAATGTCCTTGTTTAAGGTCTTCCCAAACTTGTCACTCAGCTGCTGTATTAGTTTCGCCAGCTCACCAGTAGCTTGGGACTTTTCCTCTAAGAGTTCATAGCGGAGACTGGAAATATCTTGTTTGATTTCTTTAAGTTCTCCTGGAAGAGGAAAATGTTCTTGTTAGCAGCACTGAAACAAGTAAGCAATCCCAATGGTTCTAAGGCCTGAGAGAGCACTAATTGCAGTGTGCTTGGTCAGGAATGTGTGTGGAGCTGCATTTGATCTCCCTGCACTATGCACTTAATATTTGTAGTTATAAGGAATAATCTGTGCTTGCGATAGTGGTGCCAACAGCAATAGCAAATATGTGTGGAGAGTTTGTATTTTTTTCTCAAATTTGTTCTCTCTCCACATCTTGATCTCCACCCACACAGGGTATTTGCAGGAGGGCAGCCCTTAGGAGGTGTTAGGGGTTCTTTTCCATCTGCACAAAACCCCACATGCCACCATGACAATATGGATCTGTATCTCATTCCAAAAAATATCCTTGGGCAGACCTGGGCTGTGCAGTCACAAAATGCTTTGCTGAGACACCCAGGTAAGGCTGGGTGTTTGTTGTTGTAAAGGAAGGAGAGGTAGAGCCACAGGGGTGAGCAGGGCTGTGCAGAGATCCTGTGAGATTTGGGTTCTGCTAAGGAAAAATAAGGACCTGGAATTTCACAGGCACCAGGGTGGCTCAGAGCCAGCAGCTCTTTCTCCAGAGGATTTCCCCTAAACTCAACCCTCCCCCTGGCCAGATCAGCACCAACAGCAGCACATGCTCGTTAGGTGTGGCAATTATAAAATTCCACTTGCCTTCATTGACCTCGTCGTTTTCTCGGTCAACCTGAGCCTTCAGCACATAGCGCTTAATCAGACGCTTCATTATCTTCTGAAAGGAGAGCACAAACACTTCTCTTAGGGGGAGACTGTCCACACTGCCTCCATTCCAGACTTGTTATAGCAATTTAAACATCTGCTTTCACTAGGGATAATTTTTTATTGATTTCCCATTTATTTTATATTTTACATTATGGACATTACACAAGGGTAGTTGATTGACAGCCCTTTGATCATGACCCCACACATGAAGAACTTTGGGGTATTTTGTGGGATGCACGTGAATGTGGAGCATGTCCCACAGAGAGAAAGAAAACACAGATGATCCAACAGAAAGCTGAGAAATGGCTCCCAGAGCCTTCTTTTAGCATGTTGCTCTCTAACAGAACTTTACAGGAAGAAATAAGTGGTTAATTAATGATGTTAGCAAACTCACTCACGATGCAGCTGACCCAAGGTTCACAGAAAGACTCTGTTTGCCTTGTAATTGGGTTTTTAAGAGAAAATAAATTTAGAGAAGGACAGAAAAAAGAGAGTTTGAACAGAGGTGGGGAACTTGGCTTAAGTGAGAGAAGATTCTTAGGAAAATGGTGGATTTTAAGAGACATATACAATGAAAAATATAGAGCCATGTAGACTTATAAAATGGAAGATGATTGTTTGGAAGGACTAGAATGTATGGAAATAGATTATGGGTATGGATATGAGCTTGCAATGCGCTATTGTTCCAAAAATGTCTAAGTTCCATTTATCTAGAAGGAAAGCAGCTTTGGCAGCCTTGGGCTGCACATTGGGGTACAACTGAAGGTCTTGCCTTCACTACAGAAAAGACACCCAGTGGGGAAAAAAATCTCACAATAAAAACCTATAAAAGAAAAAAGGAATAAAAAACATATAAACATAAAAAGAATTGCTCTGTCAGAGACAGACATTTAGGCACATCCTCTGCAAACACAGGAGAGCTCAGTGCCTTTGACCAGATGCCCAGAGTTAAGGGAGAAGCCTCTCCCAGCACAGACTCACTTCTCCACAGAGCAATCACATCTCTGCTTGGAACACCCCTGAAAAGTGCTGCAAAGGTGTGAAACAAGGATTAAGAAATCAGTACACCTGCTCTTTTTTCTGAGTAGCCAAATAGGAATTAGAGTAGTGCAAAAGGCAGGTGAAGATCACAGAAGGATCCAGTGATTTGTATACGCCATTTAGCCATGGAATATGGGATGTCTAAGACTGTCCTGTGTCTCAGAGGCATCTGGCTAAGCAGGTGAGTCATTAACACAACAGAGATGAGGCACAGAGCACGTACGGTGTGCTGGAGATGGCCAGAGTAGGAGAATCCAGAGGGAGGAAGGGTTGTCATCTGAGAAAACATAAGTGAAGTAATGTTTGGGGAAAGTAGGGAAATCCTGGATCCAAAAATAAATATTTTTTTCCAGAGCAGAAGACAGAGGAAATTTAGACTGAAACAAGGAATCAGAACACAGGCTCTTATTACCAAGAAAAAAAATGATAACACCTCTCTACTCCTCTTCCCTTCAGCCCTTTGATAAATGTATCATTTTTCTGGACTAGTTTATTCCCAGATCATGGCAGCTGTGTTGACTTGTTCCTCGTACTTTTCAAATTATTGCATGTTTAAATTCTCTGTGTTTTTGTTATCCCTCCAGAGCACTGCCCATATGTAGACCAAGTACACAGACTGCAGAGACTGCAGATACATCACTAGAAAAGTACTGCAAAAGAAAAGAGTTCAGCAAGAAGCAACTGCTTCAAAAGTTTTCCCAGTTGTAGAAGAAAAGCTTGCCAGGCAGATTATCACACTGTTCCTTCTTTATATTTAGATAATCAAGACTATTACATTCTCTTTATATTACCTGCGCTATTCCTTCCTGCATCAACTGGAGTGTTCCAAGATAATTTGAAGACAAACCTAGCATTATTAAAGCAGAATAACAGGTACTTATCTTTTTCTATCTATTTTTCACGGTCACTTTTGGCTTCTTCAATATTGGAAATAAGGGTCTAATTTACCACAAACATTAGGTGGTCTCACTGAGAAATAACAGCTACAGGAAGAGAACCAATCCAGCAGAGCTGACACATCACCTGTGGGTTTGAATGGATGGGAAAGTGCCAAAAGTGCTGAAATGCCACTTTGAGCAGGACACAATTTCTCTTCCCTTTTCCTTTGATGGTATCAAGCCAACTAGCTCCAGATGCCAGAGTGAATGTACCCCATTTCTAACTGAGATTTTAGACATCCCTCCTATTGTGGCACAAAAGCCTGAAAAACTTTTAAAACCAGTAGAAATTGATTGCTGGTGTGCTGAACAGCTTGGGAGCTCATTGTGCTGGATGCTGCACCAACACAGGACAAACCACTTCCAGAACTGCCAACTATCATTTTAGCCAATTTAACTATTATTTTCCTCATCGCTCTTTAATGTTGGTCCCTTCAGACATACCACTTGCCACTGGATTCCTTTTCACTTTAAAAGGAAAAAAGGTTAAAAAAGAAGGCAAAAAGCCCTGTGGGGCACATTCTGTTTATTGTGCTGCCCTAGGACATGTTGGAACAAGAAATAACACATCTGCTGGCACAAGGCTCTTGGTGGACAGACACTTGTGGTGCCCTGTGCCACCTCTGCGGCCACAGGGGCTTCTGAACCATAGCACATTGCAGGGTGAGCTTGGCAGGACTGCCCCTGCCAGGGGAAGCACATGCAAATGTCCATGCAGCAGCTGGAGAGATGAGTCTGTGCTCGGGAAATGGAATGCTGTCAGTACAGGACGGAGGGGGAAAGGCTGGATGATATCTCGTGTATTGAGTTAAACACCCTCGAGTGGAATTAATTAGCATGGCAAATGCTAGCACCACGTGTGTTTCCATGGGTGGCAGGCTAAGTTTGGCTCTGAAACACCCCAGTGCCCCAGGATGGCATCGCCTGGGAGAAGGCAAACACGACCCTTGCAGTTTTCCTCTGACAGATCTCTCCCCTGGCTCTTGCTTTCATGCTGTGATTACCTGGTATCTCGTGGGCTTGTTATAAGCGTTCTTCCCAGAAAAACTGTCAGTGTTTTGAATGCTAGAGTGAAAACGAACTTTCTGAAATTATAAAACATCATGATATGATTAAATCAATGATAGCCTCTCATACCCAGACAGCCCCAAACTAAGCAGAGCTTTAGTAAAACAGAAGGAAATGGTTCTGTGTGCAGTAGAGTAAAAGCCAGAACACTGAGGCTGAAAAAGTAAATTTCTGGAAGACAGTAAAGAGCAAAAAATACACAAATTAATGGAAAAACCTGGATTCTAAATTATCTAGACAGAAATGATATTCACACACATGTTTTAGACAACAAGGTGTTAGGGGGTAGAAAATACTTTTATCTTAATGAGGCTGATGCTTATCAATTTACAACACAATTTAAGAAAGGAAGAAAAACAACTACTTGTATTGGGAAAGAAAAAAACTGTGGTACAAAAACAAATTCTGAAGCATAATTTATTTTCACTGGTCCTTTTAAAACAGCAGTACCATTTGCTACTTCTTTTGGCTCAAGAAGTAGACATATTTTTTAAATAGACCAATTTATTTTTATCAGAGGCATCACAGCTCTAGAAGCTTCCAAGGAGACTTTTGTGGACACTACACACAATATTTGTTGCAGGTTTCTTTGACAGTAATCCAACTCTGAGGTTTTTGGTCCAAGTACTAACAAAAAAAAATTTAAAAAGATCTCTTATTCAAAGGAATAAATATCATAGATTTCTGCATCTATATGCAATTGTATGTAGAGGGGAGGCCCTGGATAAGGGCTTTTCTTCTCTGGTTGAACCAGAGGTTCTGATTTTTTTTCAAATCAGGATGCTTATAATTATTAGACTAAAAGTCTAAAGTAATAATGCAATTAAAAAAAATATTTCTTACTCATCAGGTGTGTCATGAGCTTACAGAGACTCTTGAAGATGATATGTGAACAAAATCAACAGGCAAGCAAGAAATGACTGATACTCCCAATTGTTTATGCTAAAGCCATGGAAAATATGAATTTTGCATGAGTTCCATGAGAAAGGGCAAGGCAGACCATTTCACTCATGTAGCTTGGGGAAGGAGAGGCTTAGAGAAAATTTTATTACTTTGGTTTAGGCTTTGAAGCAGAAATTAAATTTGAAACAAAGCGAGCTTTGTGGTGTTAGATTCAAAAAACATTTAAAAACCATTACATTTTTAAATCATTATTTGAGGTAGTTAAAGGTGAAACACTTCTTTAATTTTGAGACTCCACTGTTCTGGTGGTTCTTCCAGTAATCAGTAGCAGCGTTAAATGAATTTGTAGACATGTTTATCTATCTTGGCAATGCTCATCGTGTCGGTAGTTAAATTATTTGATAACATGGAGTAAACCCCATGGACAGAGACTTCTCCCTTCAATTTAGGTGCTGGCAGAACAGCAGACCTGAGCAGTTGTCCCAAACCCCTGGGAGGATGATCCTCTGGAGCCATGGGCTCTGCCTGGAGGTGGTGCTCACCATGAGCATGGCTCCAAGGAGAGCCAGGAGATCCAGACAAAGCTTAGAGCAGTCTGCATATCCCAAGGACAAATTCTGCAAAGCCTCCTGCAGCTTCCCTTTCCTTCTCTTTTCAAGGTCCGGCTGAGGGTGGGCTGCACACATGTCCCCCTGGTGTCCCCTCCCCGGGCAGTGTCAGATGAGCTGTGAGCCTGACTGTGCCTCTGCTTCTGCCCCTCTCTCTGACCTCAGTTATTGGCCTTGGAGCGCCTCTTGCACAGAAGTTGTAGAAATGAGGCTTTTATTGAGGCTGCCCTCTCCCTGTGTGAGGATGTGCCCAGTGCCATGAGGCCACCACTTCGGGAGGACCCTCGGGCTGTGATGTGACACAAACACCAGGCAGTGATGACATCCTGTGAGAGGCTGTGCTGTCCCTGCTGTCCCTGTGTCCCCTCCAGAGCGTCCCTGGCATGAATCCTTTCCACAAAGATGAAAAGTGAAGATTAGACATACCCGTTTTTTGGAATTCAGCATCCCCATCTCAAGGTCATTTTCACAGTTTTTGGCCTTAGATTTGCAGAGTTTTATGAGGCACATTTTTATTCTCAGTATGAGATAATAAAATGATTTAGGGCTTGGCACTAGATTAAAAGGAGCAGGTAAAGTCCTTCCTTCATCAAAGTAGGATAGCCAGAGCTTGGCACGTGCAAACTTCCACTCCACGTCCGCATCCTCCTAGGGAAGGGAAGAAGGAAAAAAACCAAATCAACACCCAAATTAATAAATAGGAAGGAATTTAGCTATGTCCAGGACAAACATTCAGGTACGAGTTAATTAGAATCATGTTCTGCCTTCCAGAACTAGGCGCAAAACATGTCTTTTCAGTCTTCTCTGTGGTAATCTCAAAATAAGGAAAATTTAAACAAAGTGATAAATACACAGAGAGTATGCATCTTCCAAATTTTAGACTATTTCCTTGGATATCAAAGGGATTGTCTCAATAACAATCTGGTGGTTTTGACATGCTGATAAATGAATGTGTCAGAACATAGACAGAGACATGGAAAGCAGAAGAAACTTTTCTGAGCACAATTGCAAAGACTGTCTGTGATGAACTGCTATGCTGTGTGTCATCTGTCACCCCTGCACTGGCCAGGAATGCCCTACAGAGGCTCAGTCACTGCTTTCTTCCATCAGCTGATTTCCTCATGGATCCTGTCTGCATTCACCACCATGGACCCCTACACACCTTCATTCTCCTACAATTCACCTCCTGCCACTGGTGGAGGTGGAGAAAAAGTCCATTATTCACTGTCTGTGAATCTCCTTCACGAATTGTCAAAGTGGGCCAGGACCACTTCCAAGTAGCAAGGGCACGGGTAGCAAATATTTTATGGAGGAAATAATTTACTTGGTATTGATACAGAAGGACAGTCAGGGCCATGCATCAGGACCATCTATCAGGCAGAAGAAAGGACGAGATACAGCTGCTGTACAGCTCTCTCCATTGTGCTTTACGTGGAGGGCAGAAGCGGCAACAGAGGTGTGGATCTGCCAGCTCCCTGTACTCGTGTACATCTGTGTTCTGCTGGAATTCATCACCTCTGATTACCCTGTGCCTCTGAAACCTGGTCAGAAACTGGCACGGCACAAAGGAGATTAATTCTGCCACAGTTACAGCAATGTGTCTTCACCAGGGCAGCAGCATTTCCCCTTCTGCCATTTGCTCTTCCCATGCTCTGGGGTTGCACCTCACAGAATTCTAAAGCTGAATTACAGAATAAATCACTTCTGAACTGTCCTAATGCCTTTCTGTTAAGCAGTTAAGAAGTACGGATGAGAGTATTTCTGTTTTATGGCTGGCAAAAGGATTTCTTTCCATAAATGCAAATTTTTCAGGAAACACCAATACTTCAGGCATTGACAGAAGCAGCTGAAGAGAGATGTTAAATGGGAGGCAGGAGAATATGGTCTTGTCACTCTAGCTCACACTTGTTTTGCTTGCTGATACTTACAAGTAATCTTTAACAAAAATTTGAAAATTCCCCTGCAATTAAAAAGGATGACAAAGCATTTTGCCAACAAAATGGCCACCACAAAGTTTAGACTGGAAAGTCAATATAGGCCACCTAGTCAGGTATTTTCAGAAATCTTTTTTTCTTCAAAAACTTTCAAGAACATCTCTGTCTACTACAATAAACTAGAAAATGCAGTAAGAGGCTGAGACCCCTTCTGAAGTAAAGCTTGTTTCAGGTGAATAGGATTCAGGAAATTGCTTGATCTTAAGTGATTAAAAACCTTTGGAGAACTGACTCTGCCTTCTGTAAACCTGAAAGATTCTGGGGCAGAGAGCATATGTAAGGTCTCTCTGACATTTAGACTCAGTTACAGCATGAACAGGATAGAGTTATATTTGTTCTACAGTACATGGATGAATCAGACATTACAGTGAGAAAATATTTTCAGCCCTGGCCTTTTTCAATGTCAGGTTCTGAGGGGAGATTAGGACAAGTAATTAATACAAACCCAACTGCAGAAGTTTGACATTTAACAAATCAGAAGTAAGAGGTGACTCAACATTAACATTATCCAAATCATGGGGTTTTTTCTGCCTTTATTTAGATTAGCAGGGAGTTGTTTATGTCCAAAGCATTTAGCAAATCCATTCTGCTAATAGCCATACTACTGAGCAGGGCTGGGTAAACCCTGCAAATGCCTTTCTGCAGAAACCTATTCATACTCCTTGGGAGCTCTGTTTATATGTTTTTAAAGACAGTTTTTGTAAACGTCTACGAAATTATATTTTGCAGACCTAGAGACTCCTCAAAAAAAAAAATAAAAATTCTGCATCAAGTTGTATGCCTGGTAATTGGAAAATATGGAATTGCTAAATATGCATACATGAGCTTCAGATCTCCATGGGCTGGAGTGTTTAAGCAGTAGAGAACTGGGCAAAAAGAAATATTACTCTATCATAAGCAAACAATACAGCTAAGGCAGTACACATGGGTAAATTATCATAACCATCACAGGGAATAAAAAATATCACAAACCACTTTCATTAAGTACATGTAAAGCAAATTGGGTTTACTCACAGAGGGTCATTAAAAACAAGGAAGGCAAAATTGTTCTAGAAATGATTCAGTGTTGATTATTAATTCAATCGTAACTTGGGGACAGACTCAGCCTTAACTCTTTTACCATGTGAGATCTGCTTTCAGCATTCTAACCTTGGATGTGCAGTAAGATACAGCTCCCTTGGTTGGGTTTTTGGTATTTTCCTTATCAATAATAATTAAATAAATTGAGTTTGTAATCTATTTTCTTATCTTACCTCAATTTCCTGATAGGAGTTGTTGATCATGGCTATTAGCATATTAAGCAGCACAACCACCATAGTCACGTTATATACTCCATAGAGTACATATCCAATATTCTCAATGAATTTATGGTCGTACTTCAGCACCACAGATATCACTTCAGATAAGCCAAATATTGACCAGAATAAGGTTTTAAAACTTTCTTCCACCCTAAAAATAAAGCAAACAATCACTGTAGAGTTGACAGCAGGTTAGCCAGGCCACATGCTAATAATAAAAGCATCAATGCACAAATATAAATATTTGGCACAGTTATTGTAATCCATTATCCATCACACAGGGATGTGCCAAGTCATATTTCCTGATTTAATAAAGCAATATGATTTCTGTTTAATACTACAAAGTTACAGTGTGCCCTGGTTTGCTCCATCTGTTCTTATCAGGTGCATTACTTGTCACTTGGATTTTGTGTCCCTAATAAGAGACGACAAATCCACAGGCAACTTGCAGTTTGAAACTTGAAACTTTGCTTCTCCTCACGCTTTCTTTTCTCATCCCAAGAAGACAGAACTGAGTTTGACCTCCTTCTATGCAGTTTCTAGGGCAGAAGAGAAGCATGTCTTTTACCCAGGAGAAGGGATTGAAAAATTCTGCTTTGTAGCATAAATATAAAGAACACAGAGTGCAAATATAGCCAGACCATAGTCTGATTTTCTTCCCATCCTTCTTTGGGACTGCAAACAAATCAGACACCCAAGCATTTGTAGGAAAAAAATTGGAATTAAGGAGTGGTAGATGTTGCAGAGGGGCATTTTGATTTATTACCCTTGCTTGAAAGTAGAAAGGAACCACAGGAAAATTAAAAGGTTGAAAGACAGGAAAAGGGGAATAAGTCAATGACAAAGACAAGTGGAGCTGGAAAGAATGTGGCTGGACTAAGAGGTCAAAAGGAGAGTCTGATCCAAGGAGTCCAGGCTGTAACAGGCAGGACGGGAGCAGCCACAGCTGGAAAGGACTGAAGGAGGAGGAGGAGGAGGAGAAGGGATGTTGGCACATTTTAAAAGCACTTTGCTTAATCTTTAATTTAGAAGGCATTTTGCCTTTACCAAGAAATCCTTAGCCCATTAACAGTTCATTGCCTCCTCTCTCCTCCTCCCTGACAGGAGGTAAACAAACTTCAAATGAAACAATGCCACAGACAAATTATTTTGATTAAATGTTTTTTACTATGGTGGAAGAATAGTCCTGCTAAACCTATTTATAAAAACACCTTATAGACACAAACCATGACATATTCTACAATAAAAATAAACTTTACATCAACTCCAGTGTCAATTACACCATTCATAAAGACAAGATAAATTAATTTCAACCCTTTAAAATGCCCATCATAATTTGTGGTACTCCCTATTTCATTTCCAAGTAGTAGCAAATGGCAGTAAATATTTAGTATAATATTTACAATATATAACTGCATTGTCTTGCAGGGAGCAACCTTGAGTGATGTTCCAAATAAATGTTGCAGAGGTTTATTGACCCCAGACTCCTTGACACCACAGTCACTGTCCCCTGCTGCTCTGCACCATTGCCAAGATACCCTCGTGGGATGATCTCTGTGCTGCCCTCAGGGACCATCCCTTTTCCACTTGCTGCACATTTCTTCTCCTGTGACACTCTGCTGTTTCCTCCTGCCCTCATCTGCAGCAAAACTGACCACTAATGTGTCAGGTTCCCTGCGCTGTCCAGCAGCAATTTGGCCACTGCTTCTCCAGTAAAAATGTTGTACTTTCCAGTTAAGGAACACATCTTACACCAACAATCTCTGGCACTGAAACCCACCACCTCAGTGACTTCCCAAACTAATACAAACCATAACCCCCAGCCTTGAGCCCAGCTGCACCCTGCTATTAACTTTCCTTTTTAATTTGGAAGTGTTCCCTAAGTTTTCCACCCTGCCGGCAGATTTTAATACAACTTGTCAACTCTGCTCCTGTTCTGCAGCTTAAACATTAACCTCTCTACTCAAGTGGTGCCAGATTCTCCTTGAAAAGTTAATTGAGAGCTGAGGGCAGCCTGGAGAACCCTGCGCCGAGAGGCTGGGGTGACCGGCTCTTGTGTAGTGTCCATAAGCCTTATTTATTCTTCAATTTATTATTATTATTATTATTATTATTATTACTATTATTATTATCATCTTATTTCCAGTGTCACAGCAGGGACCAGTGCTGGGGGGACTGGGAGAATGGTGGAGAGGTTGACCTAACCTGTAGCACCAAAATGTTGCTTAGCAGTGCCCCCAGGCAGTTACAGGTCTCCCTCTCAGGAGAAATGGTTTAAGGAGACCATGTACTAGTCCATCCCTATCCCTCAAAAAGGCTCTTTCCTTCTCCCTTTTAGATTACTGTCAAACTGCACGAGATTTGGCACGGGTGGCAGTGAACATCAGTTGGGCCCTTTTTTTTTTAAAACCATCTCACTAAAACATGAGAGAAGGATGTTTGGAGCCAAGTTCTCAAGGATTCCAAGATGCCAGTGTGTCTCCTTGCTGCCAGCTAAGCAATTTGCCCCCTTCCTGCAAGGTCAGCAGGTGTTTTATCCTTCTCAAAGGCAGACAAATGAAGGAATGGAGGAAGTCAGGAGTCCTGCCCAGAATGACAGCTCCTGGCAGCAGGAGGGTCTGGCAGTGACAGATTGGGGAGGTGGGTACGCAGCAATCACCCTCTTTGCTGTGATAGAACCAACTGTTGCAGTGGCTCTGCAGAGATTGTTTGTTTGTTTGATCACACATATTTCAGTAAAATGTAAAGATTTTGCATCAAGGAAGATGATGCTTCCTGGCAGACCAGAGCCAATCATCCAGTTGCAGATTTTCCTCGCTTCTGTAAACAGCAGTGTGCTGTTCATCAAAAAGGATCGTTGGCAAGGCTATGATTTCATATCAGTGTTGTGCCCTTCTCTTTAAGAAAGCTTAAGGCATCCTTTCAGATTTATCTCCTTAAATGAGTTTGAGAACTAGCTCTGCCAAAAAAGCAATGAAGTCAATATAATCTACAAAAAGATCACATTTTGACAAAGCAAAACAAGTAGAAAAAAGCCTTCCAGCCTTGAAGTAGCTTTGGCACCGAACAGTGAGTCACATTTCCCTTTGGGGAGAGTGAGACAGAAAACCTTGCCTTGTAGCCTTCAGCCTGATTTCTGATGCAGAAAGCAAGATGAACACAATCAGCCTTGCCTCCATTTCGATTTTGTTTGCATAGCATGTTCTTAATTACAGGCTGTTTCAAGAGCTGTGTGCTGTACACAGCCTGTGATAAACAGATAAACATAGCTGGCTGGGTGGTAACTGCTGTGGAAATGGTCTGTTCTTCAGCATTGAAGAACTTCCAAAAAATTTTGAAAGTATCCCATGGTTAGTTGAATAATCTCCATATTTTTCTGTGTGGAGCTAAGGCCACTACATCTTTATTTCCTTTGCTTCCAGAGCATCAAAATGGAAGAAATGACAGAAACTTTGCATAATAACTCGAATCAGAGGCCACTGGGGTGCTATGTGCTTTCTCTGTAGATGACAACAGAGGAGAAATTGAGTACACAATTTGAAAAGTGGAGTAGCAAGGGAGGGTGAACGTTAAACCAAACATTCTCTAATTATTATCCTTATCTATAGATCTATATGTATAGATAATAACTACATATCACTAACTAAGCAAGCAATTCCCTCAGCGTACACTCTTTTTTTTCTGCTTACATACTGTCCTGGGAAGGTGTGCTTTTCTTAGATGTGTAATTTGGGGTTATTTTAGTGAGCAGCTGTTTGTCTAAGGTTTCCCACTGAGGCAATCCTTTGGACCTGGCCACAGTCAATTAAGCGCACAAATCCAGTGGGTCTTTTTCTGTCACAACTCTCCAAGTGACCCCTGAGAACCAGGTCCCACAGTTAAATAGTCACATTTTTGACTATAAAACTTGCTGTAAAATTTCACCCATCCTCATTAGAATTCACAAACATTTTCCCCTGGAAATGCATTCTGTGATGTTGCTGCAGTGACAGAAGAGTTATGAAGACACCAAAGTAGGCATGACCCCCCTTTTGCCCCAGTGATTTTTCAGTGAATTAACAGTTGAATTCTTTATTCATCTCTAATGCTGAAATCTTCCTCCTTTCCATGGGTAAGTTAATGGCAGCAGGAGATCACCACCTTCAGCAAGGCCCACAGGCAGCCACAAAAAACAGAGCAGGAAGCATTGCTGTAGCTGGTGGCTGCCCATCTGCCAAAATAACCTTGTAATTAGCTTATTAAAATTGTTTGAGACTGTCTACCTCAGGGCTTCTAGTTTGTTGAATGGAATGTCTAAGAAGGATTTTCGGAATGAATGTAAATCTATTCTCTTTGTTTCACATGATGAGAGGGCTCATTTTCACTGATCATCATTAGCCACTCCTGTGTGTTTAAATAATCAGAAGAAAGTAAGTATTTTTAAAGGCTTTTCCAAATTCTTAAAAGGAAGATTTATGCTCATGGAAAATTTGGTTTATAGCAACATGAAATCCCTCCAGGATACACAGTCAGCAGGCTGAAGTTAAGGAGGATTTCTCCCCAATCCAAATATCCCTTGGGCATTTAAGCAATCGTTACTTCAGTGATCAGCCATCATTTTAGTGAATGTTTGATCATTATTTCAATCTAAAGACAGTAACTATGGGAAGATCCACTTAGATAATGATAGCTAATAAGAGAGTTCCTGCGCAGAATTGCACCAGCGCCTGGAATTTGTCAGTGATGTTCTCCAGGGATGTGCCTGGGGGATGCCATCGGTGAGGGCTGCTCTGCCACCAGGCACTCAAGGATGATATTGACTTGATTCTCATTAAGTCTTGTGCTTCAAGGGCATCTTCTTCCTTTCAAATATGAAGAAAGTCACATCCCACACACTCAGTTCTCTCCTCCCTCGCTCCTGAGCACAGATAGATGTAAGTGCATCTGGTCTCACAAATCCTTCCATTAAAATGCGCCCTGAGGCTACAGGAGATGTCTAGAAGGCAAATTTGGCTCAACAAGAGAGCATAAATATTATGTTACAGGTTACATGTTGCACAGGAGGGTGGTGGGGTAAAACTGGGAGGCAATAGCCACTTGCAGGGCAGAAATGATGCTGGAAAGGTCATTTCTCCAAGAGGAGCAATGAGCTAAGCCCTAGGCTGGCTGTGTAACACAGAATTGACACATCAAATGCAGCATCAAACGTCTGTGGGCTCAGGCACTGTGCCTGTGCAGTGCTTTCCTGAAAATCAGCTCACAGCAAGGAGAAAGCATCATGCCAGGCTTCCCTCCCAGGCAGGTGTGAGGGAAGGAAAGCTCCTGCTGTGTCCCTAGGGCAAGTCAAGGTGGGTTTGTGAGACACAGACTGACTGTCCCAGTGCTGTGCTGGTGCCACATCGCAGTGCGAGGGAGAAGGTTTCCCCTGGGTGCATGGGACACGTCCCTCATACTCAGCAGGACTGTCCCCTGCCCTGAAAACTCCTTCAGGACCACAGGGTTGGGACTCATGTTCCTGTGGTCCTGGAGGATCTTAAGCATTTCATCCTGCCACCAAAGGGCTGTAGGTTTTCCCTTTTCAAAAGCAGCCTCACCCTGAACCTCATTCCGCTGGTATTTGCCAAGCTCTTTCTCTTCCCAACATCCCTGACCAGGCGAAGGTGGGACCCCCAGCCCAGACAGCTCTGCAGGGCTGTGAGCTGTGGGCAGGAGCCTGGAGTGATGCTCTGAGCAGCTTCCACATGGTTTCTGCTGAAAAATGCCCAGTCAGGACTTAAACCCCACATCCCAGGCACCCTGGCTGAGTTTGCTCTGTTCTGAGCAGCAAGACCAGCAGCTGGCTCTGCAGAAGGGCACCCAATAATCACAGCTGCACTCGGGTGATATCCTAAAACAGATCACACAACCACAGAATATCCTGAATCGGAAGGGACCCACAAGGGTCGTCAAGTCTACCTCCTAAATGAATGGCCCATATGGGGATCAATCCCACAATGTCGACTCTCAGAAAAGCAAAATCCTTCCTTATTTTACATTTCATCTTACAGGTTTAGAACAATAAATTAGATTAAAAACCTTATATTTAAATCTTAGATATAACTTCTCCACTGCTTCTCTGGACACATTGAACTGAACATCTCACAAAACATTTCCCTGCTCTGCTATTTCGATTTCCAGAAATAACCATTTCTGAGCTGCTCCTCTCCCTACACTCAAGCCCAGAGCTGTGCGCCAGGGCTGCAGGCTGTGCTACAGCTTTCCCTGTCCAAACCTGGGTGTGATTTCCCCACGGAGCTGCAGCAGAAAGCACCTGAGCAGCGCTGGGCCAGAAGGGACTGAGCCCCGCGAGAGCAGCCCTGCCCCGTGGGTACTCACGTTGTAAACGCGGGGTTGTACTTTGCACCAAGGTAGTAAGAGTAAAGGTTGAACATCCCAATCATGAAGGCTAGGAACACCATGATGAAGATGACCATGAACTTGAAGATATCCTTCACGGTCCTGCCCAGGGAGATCTGCAGGGGCCCGAAGCTTTCGTTGGCTGGAAGAATGTAAGCAATGCGGGAGAAGCTGAGTACCACAGCTATTGCATACAGGCCTTCTGAAATGATCTGAGGATCCGAGGGGAGCCACTTGTTCCTGGCTAAAACAATACATGTACACTGGGTGTTAGTAACAAAAAGGGTTAGGCAGAAGCTACTATGATGATAAATGACCCTTTTCCAGACTGAATCTTGCATTTGACCAGGAGTTAAAGAGAAAAAAACAACTTTGGGGCAGTTGCTCAGTGGACCTCAGCATGCTGCACAAATATGGGTGAGCTAGTTGTATTTTTCACATGGGAAATGAGCAGGTCACTGGGATTTACTGGAGCCACACAGCAAAAAAACCCAGCATGGCATTAAACCTGATATTTTCAATTTCCTAGTTGAATATCAACTGTGCTGTGCCTTTTCCATTTGGAGCTCTTGAGAGGGAGAACCAAAACCACAACACAGTGGAGTATAGCTGTAGATTTAGATACAGGGCACTGTGTCAGTATTTGGAAAAAAGCATTATGGAGATCAAGATCTCTATCCCCACCATTAGATAAGAAAGTTAGGATTTGCTCAGATAAAGCAGGTATAAACATTAAGGGTACCATTTTTATGTTATCTCTAAATTAAAACCAGTGCCTGAAGTCTAGTCACTGATATTTTTACTTTAGAAAGCTCCAGATATGCATCATTTACCTAATCTGCTGAAAATTTAAACATTTATATTAATATGGCTTAGAAGTGTCCTTGCATCAACTGCTCTATTCATTGCTGCACAGCAAAGGAAAACCATTTCAGCCATCAAAAATAACCTTGTCAAGGCACTGCTGCTGCTTGCATTTCCCAATGTCAGCACTTAGAGATGATCCAGGCTCTACAGAAATGTAGTTTTTGGGGAGCAGCAGCTATTTTTATTGCTATTTTTATTTATTATCATGGAGGTGTTAGATGTAACAGAAGTGCAGAGTTACCACAGCCTCAGATTCTATGTTTGTTCACACATCTCCCTCCTCTCACATTTGGAAAACCAAACAGATTAATTCATGTGAAATTTAAATTATATTCTGCTCACTCCCAGTTCCTGATTATCTGTTGCTCAGGCTACTTTTTCAGGATGTGATTGACCTGAATGCAGCCATAGCACAAGAGCAGAGGCTGAGTGAGGCTCGGATCCTTTCTGACTGGTTGAGAAGATGGCTGGAATGGGTAGATCTAGGAAAAATAATTTTGTTTATCTAGGGAAAAACTATGTAAATATCACAAAAAGAAACCTGCTTTCAGCACTGCCACACATTAACCTAAAAGAGCAGGAAGTTCAAATTAGATTTCAAAAAGCATCTTACCATAGGTAAAGTAAGCAACTTCAGGGGGAAGGGTGACATTATTGAGGTCATCATCGTGGACGTACTGATCTACGTACTCTTGTGCCTCAGATGCTTTGAGAAAAGCCATGAACCTGGCAGTGAATGATGCCACGAAGATGGACAGCATCCCAAAGTCCAGCAGGTTCCAGAGATGCACCACGTATTCCCGTGGCCCCTCTTCCCAGATCTCCTTGCACTCTGACCATATCATACCTGCGGAGGGATCAGAGCGTGTTCAACTGGCAAACTCAGAAGGTTTTCTTTTGTATTCAGACAGGTCTGTTTCCCGGTTGCAGTGGCTTTTAAGACCAAAGCAAAAGACTCTTTAATTAAATTAATTTATTGAGAATGGTTCATGTCATCTTTTCTTAAAAATTCTTAAAAACTTTTAGTTTGTACGCCCTTTTGTGCTTACAGGGTAGAAATTCAAAATGTCACTGTATAAGTCAACAGTAAAGCTGATTTCTGGTGGTGACAGAAAAAGCACAAGTCAGAAATTCTGATGACAGTAGAAAACCCTACTGCTGATATACTTGGGAAAAATTTGGACTTCCTCTCTTGTCCCCAAAATGACCTTCCTAAACTCTGCCGCTGAAGATGGCTCTGCTCGCTCTCCTGCTCTCTTCCTCCTTCCCTATAATAGTAGTGGTGTCCCTTTTGAGGATGTAGCTGTTCAAGAGTAAGTTCAGTATGATTAAAAAAGGGCAAGACAGAAGATCTGTCCTTCCAATTTCATAAAGCTTTCTGTATTAAATAATGAATTTCTATATATTAAAGCCTGACCTACCACTTTGAAAACACTGAGTTTAGCCCAAATTTAGGATTTCTGGCAATAGACTTACAAATAAACCTAAATGCCAAACCCAGTGAATTCAAATATTTGGTATCCGTGTCCTACTGGGAGGTGCTGGGATGGACAAGTGAATTCAGTGGGCAAAGAGCTCAGGTCAGATTCACCAATTTGCCCAACTTTCAATCCCAGCAGGGCTCCAGGACCGAAATCTTGCTCCTGAAGAGCTAAAGTGTTGGAATACTTAACCCACTGATAAATATTTCCTGCACTCTACCCAGTCCTGTTTCCATAGCAGCAACAAAATTCACATTTAATCAAGAAGGAGCAGCGCCTGCCAATTTCCATGTGACCTCCTGCAATCTTCTCCTTTCTCTGAACTCCTTTCATCCTCTCTGCTGGAAGCTCTCGTGGCGTGGCATGCAAATGAATTTGCCTGGCCACTTCTGAGACTCCTGGCAGCACAGGGTGTCCCCAGAGGTGCCCTGGGAAGGGTCACAGGGAGGGAAACAGGTCAGTGGGAATTTAGCCCGAGGGTGGAGAGCTGCTGCTGACAGTCCTTGTGCATGGGGAAGGATCCAAAGGGAAAAAGGAAAGCTGAGCCATCCACGGCACCATCAGCCAAGGTCACACCGGTGACGTCCACAGCCCTGGAATGTCCCTGGGGATGTGCCCTGAGAGAGGTGATTCCTGCATGGATCTGCCTTGGGAGAGAGCCTGGGATCTGCAGAATGCTGGGCAGAGGCAGAGGGAGGGCAGGGAGGAGCCTCCAGCTCTCCTCCTCCAGTCTGCAGGTGCTGGGCTGAGTAAAAGCAGGAACTTCCTCCCAAACTGTCACTCACCATGAGTGAGAGTTAATAATAAATAGCCTAAGGGAGAAGGTGGAAGAATTGATTTCTCAGGAATTTTCCTGGAGGGAGAATGAAATATTAAAGGAACATTTCTACTCTGAAAAAAAAAGCATCCCAGAAATGATGGATATGAACTGTTAGCCCTGTGCATTACACATGTTGTATCAAGGTACTAAAGCACTTAAGGAAATGTCACATGTGTGGCAGCATTGCCCAAAAAATCTCTTGTTCACTGATGACCAGAAATGGCACCCATCCAAATTTATTTCTAATCTTGCTCACTAAGTCAGAGATTAATGAAGTAGGAAGTGTCTAAAACTAAGTAGACTGACTAAAATTAGAATCACTCTGTGGAAGTCACACAAATTATTGGCCTATAATTTCCACTGTTCTTTTCCCCAATTTTGTGGCAGTAATTTAAAAAAAATGTCTCTTCAGGACAAGTAGAGAAGTTACAGTAATTACTTGGTCAGTACTGGTGGGTAATTGTATGTACAGTGTGAGAGAGAGTAATTCAAAACTTCTTAAGTAAAAGAGTTGAGAAGAGAAAAATCAGCTAAAATTCAGGGGATGGGACATAAGATGGGGTGTAAGAAAAAAGGACAAGCACTAGGCAAAGGAGCTGTGCCAGGCTGTGATTACATTTTGGTGTGGTGTTTCTGAGGCCCCCAATGGCTCTGGCAGGAGTATTTCCCTGAGCTGGATGCACAGAGATGTGGGATAGGAGCAGCTCCTACCCTGCAGCTGCTGCAGGTCTCTTGGTCCCCCACAGCAGGATAATCAGAAATGTCACCTTGATGGGCAATACTGGTTTCAGCAGGGGAAGGTGAGTCAAGATACAGGCACAGCCCATCTGGAAGAAAAACGGGAGTGTGCAAGAAGTGCTCTTCACCACCTGTGCCCAAAAAGGAGCAGTTTGTCAGATTTTTATATCCCCCGGCCTGGTACATAAATCAGGAGCAGCTGATGATGCAGAGCTGCCTTTTTGAGCCTTTGAGCCTTCCTGGGTCCACCAGAGGCTGTTGGATTTAGAGATTAAGAGTGCTCAGATTGCATCTACCCAGAGTTTAACTGCTACCCCTGCTGCTTTTGCAGTGGGGATTTCATCCTTTGAAATAAAACCTCCCTGCTTTCAGTGCACACTTCTATCCATACTGCTCACAAGGAAAATCCCAGTCTTCCTCATTTGAAGGGAAGGGTTGGGAATACCTGGCCACAGGGAAGAGGCAGCCAAGGCATGCGTGAGCCCCAGGTAAATGAGCCAAAATTGCTATGCCCATATACAGGTTGGTCTTCACAGTCACTCCATCAGAGAAAGCCACTAGGTAGGTCTATGTTGGCCACTTTAATTCTATTTCTATTTACATATACGTATTTATAATACCTATAAGGTTTTAGCACCAAAAGTTGCCACCCTTAGTGCTTTTACAGCCCTTAAAGTTCAGGGTGACACGTGGGGCTCAATGAGTTCAGGCCATGTGCACCAAAATTTCACCTCAGTATTGCTGAAACATTATTTGAAGCTTTAGGAGGTAAAATGGCCAGAGAAGATTGTCAGTGCAGATGTAGGCAGTCATTAGAAAATCTCATTATATTCAGGAGTCTCTACAATGAATCACCTTTCTCCTCCCAGAAAAGTGAAAACCTTCACTTTAAATGAAATGTTTTCTTCTTCATCTCTCAGGAACTCAACAAGCAGACAGATACCTACTGCCTATAAGAAAAGAATACCTAGTTTAAAATCTAATCATCTTGTCCAACTGCTTTAATATAATTTTAAAAATATATCTTACAGTCTTACTCTATCCAGTCTGGCATCTGTTCAGTATTTTCTAGCCTAATATCCTGTATGGGATTCTGATTATCACGGGGACAGGGAACAAAGAAACATTGGCCAGGAAGTCATCAGATAGAGGAGCCATATCCTATTTTTCAGGGGAATTTAATGCCATTGGTACTTATGGAACATTGGAATTATTTGCTGCAAGAAAAGAATCAAAATCATGGTGGTGAGCAAAAATAGATACAGAAGAGGTAGACAAAGATTCTACAGAGTTGATAAGCTCAATTTCCCAATAAATCCTCCTGAGCTTGTTTAGATTAGTGCTTCAAGCTAAGTGACCTGACAGGAGTAAATGATGCCTGTAGGAAAAGTAAGACATCTGAGTTTGTCTAAAACTCCTCAGAAATTTAGCTTGTGCATGTGGCACACTTTTGCACTTCATGCATTACTCACATGAATCCTTACTTTATAATTGCTGAATAATTTAATTTCTTTTAAAAGATTTGAGCACTGTGCTGTCCTCTCACCAGTAAAAACGTCATACTTTGGATTTCATAAAAGCCAACTCTTACTTGCCTAGCAGGTTTCATCACTGGGTCTTGGAGTGCATTACAGAAAAAGGAAATGACATTATACTCGTTTTGCAGACAGAGAAACTGAGGTTCAGTGAATTATAGGAGGATCCCATGGCAGGGTAATAAATCGGGCAGACTCACATTTCTTCCTGCTCCCTTTGTCCTAGAGTGAAACTACATGTTTCTGTTACAATATGACCTTCTTTAAGATGCAATGATTACACAACAGAGGTACACAGGCAACATCTATAGCATTTACTATGGAAAGCAGAAGATCAAGGAAGTGACAATTTGCTAAGCCTCATTCAATGTTTTCAAAAGCAGCAACCAAGATCAAAGTCTTCTCTACCTCTCTTTTTATCAAAATTCTGACATCAACTCTAGCCTCCTGATGGATTCTTTCAATTTTGAGGAATTTTTTTGGTTTGGGTTTTTTGTTTGTTTAGCTTGGGTTTTTCTGTTTTATTTTCCTTCTTTTTCCTTTTCCTTTGTCTTGTCACTGTCTTTCATGCTATTCCTAATGAGGCTGAGTTTCCATGGAGGACTTGTAGACATTTTGGTTTTACTTACCCAATACCCACTTCATGATCAGCAATTCTGTCCATGAGAACTGAGTTGTTTTGACTCTGAATATTTGTTTCGGATGATCCGTGATGGTCTCGTTGGGGAGATTTTTGACCCCTTCAAACCGATCAGAAGCATTCACTACTAACAGTCCAAGGAAGATTGTGAAAGAAACTGCATGAGCCACAAACTTCATGAAAGGACTTCGAAGGGTACGTCCCAACTGCAAGGGAACATACACAGTCATCAGAATTTTTTTTATTCACCCACCTCCTAGAAGGTTTTCACTATAAAATTTTTAAAACTTTTGCCCACGGTGAAAAGGATTCTATAATTGATTCTGGATCGTTGACTAAATAGGGTTTAGATTTGTTTGAGTTGTTATTTGTTTGTTTGAGTTGTTATTTTATTGACATTCTGCATTGGGTAATTTTCTATGCATGGCGATGTCTTACGTTGCCCCTTTAAACCCACATGTAATATCTAATTGTCCTGGCCATATGGTGAGTGGAAAATGAAGAGACAGGACATTTATATGAGAGACATGTTTGTGTGTGTATTATATGAATGTACCTGTGTGTCAATATAAATCCTAATGATGGACACCATTCTCATCCTTAAATCACTGTCATATGTTAGAATCTTTTGTTAATGGTGAATTCTAGGCTCATTACCTACGTGTAAGAAGTAGCCTTCTGTTTAAATATTCTTTAGTAATGCTTTTCATATGCTTTGCTATGATAGTCTTCTCTCATAATTACTACAAAAGCTGGAGAATCATTCTCAGAACACAAAGATTTATTTCAAGACATTAAGCCAAGGACCAGAGCAGCAGGTCTCTTCAATACAGATAACATTTGTTCTGCTCTTCTTGAAAAGCATTCTTTGTTAATGAATTTAAATATCGTTCTTTTAATTTTACATTTTCTGTGAACCAAGAAAACATTACTCCAAAAAGATAGAAAGAGTAGAAGCATTTTCAGGCCAAAGCCTGGGGTGTTGGACACAACAGGGAGCAATTGAGGAATTGTCCTGGATGGGGCCTTCCCAAACTCCCCTCAAGCCAAATGGGATTTTTTTTTAGTATATTACTCATTGATTCATTCCACTTGATGTCAAGGTATCATCCATTTTTTCATAATATCTACTGCTTTGATCATAAAACTTCATAGAAAAAAGGACATAAAAATGAAATTCCTTGTTTTCTTATTTATCTCCAATAGCAGATTAATTCCAAGGAGCCCTGGTCTCTGCCTATGGCAGAACAGGAAATATTTTAAAAGTAGAGGTGTCTAGGTCTAGCAGAAGTTTAAAGGAAGTCTTAGGATTTTGGGGTTTATTTCTTTTTCTTATCAGAGTTTTTGAAATGTCAATTATATCTTTTATAAAGTTGACAGAATAGGAAATCCTATTGGAAAATATTCATGTTCCTAAATACTGGCAAGACTTTCCGTGAAAGAAAATGATAATATCTGCTCTTTCCCCGGGTCCTTATTAACATTCTCTGAGGTCAATAAGGACATGTTTAATTGCATAGATACTGCACTGACTAGGAACCCAACTTTCTTTAATCTTTCCTAGGAATAATATGGCAGACGTAGGAGTGGATAAAGTGTGTTAAAACCAGTCCTAACACTTGCAGTTCTGGTTCACCCCCAGTGCTGCCACCCTTGGTGTAGTGCTAGTTGTCAACAGTTTTTTTATAGTTGGTGTTGTGCAGATTTATGCTTTGTAGTAGAATTTATAAATCCAATACTGAGCTGATGGGGTGATGGGATATGTGTGAAAAATGTCCCGCACAGTAATAATGTCAGATGTATTCCTCCTATGGCCTGAGAGAATTCAGATTGCAAGACTAAAGTGGAACAACAGCCATGGATCCTTACCAAGAAGTTTTTAAGAAAGTGCATTTGCAATCTGTATGAGACTCGCTTCTACCCTGAATGCACTAAAAGAGAAAAAGCACTACTTATTGAATCACGAATCTTCTCCACAGAATTAGACTTTTCTGCTGTCTGTAGATATGTGAAAAAAAGAGACCTGAGATTAAAGTAGCACAGTCTCTGTTATCAGAGAAATAATCCCGTGTATAACAGAAGCAAATGAATTCTATGGGTAATTTGACTTACTTCTGTCCTGATTTAACAGAAGTCTGCATTTAATCAGTGTTACATCAGCCTTTTGTCCCATTTATTACTGCAGAAAGCTTACAATTATTTTCTTGAGCTGGTGTTTTTTATATCTTCTCATAAATCTGATTTTTAGCTGAGAGCTAAAGGAGGTATTGACTAAAATATTCTGTAAAAAATTAATAAAGTCAATTCCTCCAGCCAGTCTAACGCTTTTTGACAATAAGTTTTTAAAAACAACATGATACAGTTAAACTCAAGGTGTGTAACTGCTTGAGTATACCAATTTCTTGATCTTTTAGAAAACCAAAATACCACCTTTCATCAAACCAGGATTGCAGGGGAGTGTGTGGCTGTGACTGCTAAGACAGAAACACTGTCAGTGTGTGAATACAAGGGTTCATTCTTAAGAGAATAGATCATTTCATGACTTCGTATCCTATCTCTATGATAGAAAAATAATGAAGCATATAGACATGTCAAAAAAATATATATAGTGTGATATCATTACAGAATTTTCCAAATGCTCCAAGAGACAGGAAGACAAAAGGATAGAAACATCATAAAGGAAAAATCCATTACTACTCTCATTGCTATGCTCACAGCAGAAGCATGAAGGATACTTTTGGAGTGATTTCATGTATTTTAGGGGTAAAAAGGTACAGGTACAACTTAAGTGGAGTGAACCATTAAAGTTCCAGTGCTCAAATGGTGCAGAGTCTATTGCAGTGGGACTGCAGTCCACAAATCCCCAGCATGGCTCCAGGAAAATCAGAGAGCAGCCCAGGCAATGAGAGCTGTGCATGAATGATCTCTCTTAGTGTTGCAATGTTTGAATGTGCAACTTCAACCAACCCAAGAAGAAAGAAACACATCTTGAAGCTCTGCAGACAATCCAAACAGTCCCTCTTGCTCTTGTCATTACATTTTTGAGCAACAGACTCTGCAATTTTTCTGATCATCAATGAAAAAAAGTTTAGGAGACCAACATATAAAGCAACAGCTTATTTGAGCCTCCAGGAGATGGATGAATCAGAATGGATATTTCAGGGTAGGATAGGCTTAAACTTCACGGGTCATGTCAACAGTCTGTGCCTCAAGAGGTGAATGAATGACTGACACTAAAACTGGTTTAATAAAGGCAGCTCTGTGCAAATGAATGAAAAAGGATATGTAAGGTTGAGTTGCACACTCCTGTCAATACTCTGTACCAAATTTTTGTGGGTGGGATTTGGTATGGTCCATTCTAACTCCACAGAGCTTTATTAAAGAAAATTTTCTCATAGTGAGGATAGGCTTGAAAGCATGTTCCTTGCTAAGGTACAACAGTGAATGAATTTTTAATATGAATGCCTCTATTATTCTATGTGAAAATGCAGAATTTGATGGTCATTAGAATGTGACGCACTGTAGTGTTGCTCAGGACAGCTTCTATTGCACTATTCCATATTAGCAATTTCCTTCATTTTTCTCAGTGCCTTGGTCCAGAAATGAGTCCCTGACTCATGCCTGATTTAAGTTACATATCTTAACTGGCTCTACAGAAAAATTATTTCATTGCCGAGTTGTGTAACATCAAGATTGTTTCCATCGATTAAAACCAAACAAAACACTTGTAAAGCAGACCAGGACGCTGCTCAGAGTGGAAACGCTGCCTGTGTAGAGTTTTCTGCAATAACACTGTGAGAGGATAAAGGCTCCTGGATCAACCTGCAGCCCTTGAAATTAATAGTGATGATTTGGGGTGAGGTACCAATTTGTGGGGGAATAATGCGTTTGTTATTCAGTTATTTCTATCACAGGCAGCAATCAAAAATCAAGACTACATTGTTCTGATCAAGGCAAATCCATGCATTAAAAGACAATACCTGCCTAAAAGAAATTTCAGTTGGACTTTGTGCAAGAAGGTTACATGTGGTTTTTCACAGTCTAAAGCAGGGCGAAAAGAAAGGAACATTGAAAAATGAGAATGCATGGAAGGTTTAGTGTAATGAAATCAAAGCTGATGAAAATTGTGTCCCCCCCATTTTAAAATTTTAGTACACTTACCTCAAGAAATTAAAACCAAATAACTTTCTCAATAATTTCTTACTTCTGCTGTAAAACTTCCAGTTTTAATATTTTTTCCTCTGTTTCTTTCCCCTTAGTTTTTATGCTTTTCTTTTAAATTCTCTACTTATTTCTAGTCTAATTGTCCTTCCCACCTATTGCCATATTCAAATGTGGCCTCTGTAAATATGAGAATGCCCCACAAGTGTTGCTGTTGGCTCGTGTGCTGAGTCCTAACACGTGCGACAGAGGTGAAGGAAATTAAACAGCTTCATAAATCCCTGCGAGACTGGGGTCTGACATGAGGGAATCGAGGTGGTAACTCCACACAATAATTCCCTCTATGACTCAGCCGAAATCACCTGCAGGACAGCCTGGATTTCATGTGTGCTTCTCTGAGCACCTCCGGAGTCCTGTCTGGTACCCACGAGAGATGAGGGGCTTTGTGTTGATGCAAACCTTGAGGAGATGAAATTACATCCTCAATTAACACAAAGTACTCCTCTTGGAGCAATTCTTTTGGAGGAGACTACCTCAGATGTGCTGAAAGACTGTTTTTCTGATTGTGTTACTATGTGTTTCAAATTATAGCCTTTCCCCAATACTCACTGATGGATCCATGCCTTCTTGGGTTTGATAATTCTAGAAAGGATTCCTGACTGGTTTTTTGAGGAAATAGGAGAAGATCTTTCCAAGATTGAGTACAATAGTGGCACCAGGGCTCATTTTGATCAAATTCAAATACCTGTGATAAGCCTCCTGCAGAAGACATCTGCCTTGTGAGGGATGGTGTTACTGGCTATAGTTGAATGTGAAATTATCTTCTCCCCTTTTTCTGTGGCAAGAGCAGTGAAAAAGCTATTTATTACTCAGCCACACACCTATTTATCTCCACTTGTCTGAGCAGACTCTTTCAGGAAGGAAAACTCAACAGGTTTCATACCACAAACAGGTCAAGCTTTTACCTAAGCTAATGATTGGCTCTAGTGCTTTGACCTCTCGGTCTCTACAAACTCTGCTCCCCCATCTGATCTATATTTAGGTGCACAGCCGTATTCCAGGTTTCATCATCTTTTCTCTCAAAACCATAAAGATTTTATGATTAAGTCTAGTCTTTGCTGCAGGGCTAAGAAGTTTCCTGGGGCTTGCCAGAGTTTCAGGCCCATGTGTCATAATAATGCTCCACTAACTAAAACCAAAATAATCCTCCACTAACTAAAACCACAGTAATGCGCTAATGACTAAAACCACGACAATGCTGGATTAATTAAAACCGCAATAACACTCCACTTATTAAAACCACGAGCTCAGAAAGAAGGAGGAAAGGGAACAAAGGAGCCCTGAAGAAGGGAGGAACCCACAACAAAACGTGCATAAAAAGAACAAAGGTTTAAACATCAGAGTTAACTAAACCAAGGATGTTCTCCTTTAGTTATTTCCAGGTTTGATGGTTCTTCTATTCTTTCATCACTCCACTCCCATGTTGTTATACATTTCTTGTTCCTTGTTTTCCTGTCGCCCACTCCCTCACCCTCTTTCCCCACAGCCCCACTTTTTTTCCCTGTAAAGATGAATCTCAAATCACGACAGTTCCATTTGTCAAGCAGCACCTCAAGCTCGATCTCCCCTGGGGCAATCCTCGAGGATGCCACTAATCACTTCCCAACAGCATTCAGGCAAAATCTGGTGCAAAATTGCAGAATGGGTAGAAATGCCCGTAACCCCCACCGCTGTCAGGAGTTTGTACCTTGCTGCAGGGAGCGATCCAGTAGGCTATGGCCAGGAAGGGCAGGCCAATGGAGACTCCAAAGACAGCCAAGAACTTCACAGCTATGGATTGCTGCCGTAAGCCTGAGAGGTTTTCATACCACATGGTGAGCAATTGCTGCTGGCAGTTGGGGTGAGCAACGAACTGTAAGAAAACCAGAAACAGAGACGTGAGTAGAATTGTCTGAAGAGGGTGAGGTTTCAAGGGAATAGCCTTCTGAACTTGCCCATGGAACATGAAAGGCCCTGTCTTTGTTGTCCAACAAACAATAAAACAGAAAAATACAAATAAGGCACACAAGAGTCTCAGTTACTGCGAGAATGTGCCTCACTTCTGCTCCTTGTCTCCTTTAGAGAAAATATATTTTTATGTGATTAAAAAGCAGAATATCTAGGTCAAACCCCCAAAATCCATCAATGGTCAGCATTGACAGACACCTCTGAGCAAGGTACCTCTTGGGGTAAGACAATCTACCCTGAGATTTGGAAAAGAAAGAGAGGTGCTTAGATGTCAAACTGAAAAACACCACGATGACTTTGCTAAAGACAGGCCATTGACACAGTAGCTTAACGCAGCACTAATATTATATTGTTCTATTGACTGTGTCAGGACCAAAAGGGAACCATTCTGCGGGGCTCTCCTGCGAATGATGAGATCTGGCTGGTATTTTGCTACTTTAAATGCTTTATCTCAGAATACCTTTCAAAATATGACAGCTCATTCTTTATTGATGGGACAAAAAGACAAATTTAAAAGCAGGAGAAAAAGCTGTGGTGCTCTGGTACAGAAAGTACCTGTTTTGTACCCTGTGACTGAGGCTCCAGTTTACTGTTCAGAGGTAAAAAAAGAGATAAAAGAAATGGTGAACAGTGGAGAAGTGAAAAGCGCAGTTTCTTAATGGCAAAATTACAGCACCACCAGATCCCACATAACAGTTTTATAATAAAAAATTAAAGTTCTTTTTTTCATATTGTTCTTTGAGGTGATTGAATTTAGAATGTGGCTATCTTTAATCACAAAGAAGGATAATTAAAAGGCAAAATAACTGAAAGAAAAAATGAAAAATAAACATGTTGCTGCTGCAGCTAATTGCATTAGCAGAACCGAGGGTTTCATTTATTAGTTCAGTGGCTGAATAAATGTTCCTAGGAGCGAAAAGTAAAATGCTCTACTGTTTCAAGGAGCAGAACTTTCTGGAGGTGTTGGGGAGGATGAAGGGGGTCAAGAAAAAAGATAGGAGGGAAACAGAGGCTGCTGGGGCTTCACAGGCACTGCTGCTGCCCTGCCTGGCAGGGTGGACAGGAACCATTTCTGGCAGCTGCCCCTTGCCCTGGGTCAGCCCTTGAGCTTCACCCAGCTGCAGGAGTTCAGCTGTGTCTGCAGCGTTCTTGGGGCTAAAAAACAGAGAGAATTCCAGCTGTGCTTTCATCTTCACTATCTGTGAGCGATGGTCGATTCAGGAACTAAATGGACTCTTTTGGAGATGTTTGCATAACAAAACTGTAACGGTTCAGAAGGAAATACAGTTGCACAGTAATTAGGATTGCTGTGGAGCAGCACTTTTCCTTTGTTAATAGTACATTAGCAGCTGTTTAAAATGTGCTTCTTCAGATGAATTAGGCTTTGGGGTCTGCATCTCTCGAAGAGAAAAAAAAAAAAAGAAAATAAGACTTTACTCCTTCCAGTGAATAAATCAATCAGAACAAAGAAAACTGATAGGTAATTTTAACCTCCTTTGTCTTTAGATTTTTTTCCTGGAAATATTAATATTTTAATATGCTTTCTTTTAAGCTGCTTTCAAAATAAGAGAAAGCTTTTAAAAAAAGGTAATTATCATGAGACCTAGTCCTTCTGAGCATTTAAAGTTTAAGGCTGAGGTGAAGACAGCAGTATTAGAAGGAGGCATTTCCTGATGCCCAGTGTTTATGTTTGTCCTAATGCTGCTTGGTCTTGTTATCTTTCTGGCAAATGGACAGAAAAATGAAGTGGAAGGAAGCTAGTAGAGAATTGATCCCTTTTGTAAATTTTATTTTCAGATATCATGAATTCAACAACAACTGTGGTGACTCATGAAAAGGGAAATTACACTGGTGAATGTGCAAACTTCTGGGATGAAGGGCCCAAGCAAAGTCCAGACTTCCCCCTCCTCTTGCAGTTGTTCACTGCATTATGAGAATTGATTCAAACAAAGAAATTCACTTGTCCTTGGCAATGGAACAGGCAAAGATTTCTGCTGGTTGGCATTTCAGAGACTTCATCAGACATTTTAATCTGTTCATTTTTTCACATTGTCTGGGAGCAGCTACAATGACAATACAAATATAGGAAAATTGGGAAGGAATTGCCATAAAACCCAGTTCAGTGGAACAATTTATTTTGTACAAGGCAATAAAGACAGGCAGAGTGCCACAGAGCCTTGATGGTGTTCATCTTACTCTGATTATTACAAAAATGAGAGGAAAATAAGTTAAGGATCAGAAAGACCAGAGCATGAGTGAGTTTTGATCTATTATTTGCTTACAGCAAGCAGTACAGTTTTTCATTGTTTCCTCTATGAGACATTAATGAAACACACAGTCACCCTGGGGCACTGCCGGCCCTCTCTCTATCAACATTTCAGAAATTGATCTTAGATCTCCTCAGAGATGTTACAGAGCCATTTAACTTTCTCTCTTCCCTGGCAATGGGCACTGACGCCAAGTTAAAGATTACACTAATGCTTTGCTTAGTGACTTAGGCATGGAGAAGAACAGAGCTTGAGACAAAAGCTTCAAGGCAGAACGCTTCAAAGCATAATGACAAATGGTGGTGTGTGATATTGAATTTCAGAGCACTGAATTCTGCAGTGCTTTTTCAATGTTCCCATTAAACACTATTTTCCTTTCTTCAGTGCCGGAAAATGAGGCGAGGAGGCTTTTAGGGACAAGCCGTGGATTCTCCTGTGCTGCAGACAAGAAGGAGCAGTGTGACCAGGGCTGTGCAGAAGGGCAGGATATCTCTGATTGAAATGGAAGCACTGGCAGTGCAGGGGATTGCCTGGCTCCAAACCCAAGCACTTAAAAGCATTGAGTGCTTTATCTCCTGGGCAGAGCCGGCAAGGTAATGCATCAGGATCTGGGAGCTCAAGCAAAATGTTCTCCAGTGCTTCTGCATTCAGAAACCATTTCTGGTCCCATGGCACCGGGATCCAGGAGATGGCAGTGGCTTTTCCTGCTACCATGCATACCTCTTGATAGAGGAAAGAAATTGTACTTCCCTCCAGCCTATCAGTCACTCAGCTTTTTAAGTTAAAAAAGGCTAAAAAAACCATGATAAAATCACACATCAATCAGCTCAAATGATGAAGCTGCCAAAGCAGCACTTTGAGAGGCACTGAAAGACTCAGGAGATCCAAAAGTCCCTGTCCTGTGCTACACGGGATTAAATGAGAGAGATGAGTATTTGCCTGGAATATGGAAAAAAGTTTCTCAAAGACTTCAATGGGAATTGAAAGAACCCAAAGGAACAGCTTTACATATAGGAATAAAGAGGGCGTTTTAGAGACCACTGTGGATACCACATCGAGTGATAACTTTTCCATATTTCTACCTAATTTGATGTATGACAACTCTTTCTGGGAGTTTAGCATGTATATGCATTGTGGGGAAACACTTTCCAGCTCTTATGACAGAACTAGAATTTTTTCCTCAGCATAGTTGTTCAAAAAAGCAGGAGTTTCACTCCACAGATGGTAAAGAACCCTTATGTATCTATAAAGATATAGAAAGTTACTTCTGATAGAAAAAAAACTGTAATAGAGAGACTTTTATGTTTTATTTTCTATTATATTAAACAGAGAAAGAGTCTGAGAGATGGGAGAGGAGGGGAGGGGAGGGGAGGGAAATATCTTTGACAGAAAAATGATATCAGCAGAACTAAGGAAACTTAGGGCAAGACAAGTCAAAGACAGAGGTCAGCCTCAGATGATTGGAATTAATCGTGCAGAAAGAAGCCAGTATCTCTTTTATTACTGAAATAACTCTATTTCCCTTAAAAGTACAGAAATCTACCACTGAGGCAAAAGAATTAACCACTCAGACAGGATCATCTCACTTTGCTGATGTCCCCTGTGCTGAATGGCCGGGGGCTGTGGTAGGAAGGAAGAACTCATCAGTGAAGCAGAGAAAGCAGTTTAAAACCCTGCATATCAGAACTACCAACATGAACCTGTGACTGCAAAGTCCTGAGGTGCTCCTGTCGTGTCCCCTCAGCTTGTCCCTTCCCTGCCCAGCCTTATGGCAAACCTCAGAGTGTTTAATCACTGAGTGTGAGCTAAAAAGGAGCATAAATAGACTTTCAGGACAACACTGGGGATGTCAAGAGACACTGGCAGGGGCAGGGGTGAGCAATTTCTCTTTTCATCATGTAGCTGCATTTGTGTCCTTGGAACAACCTTTCTGGGTTCATTATTAAGCATTCATCTTTTGATGTAGCGCATTGCTTCTGCAAACCTACATTTATTAACCGATTTTAGGCTGCAGCACCTGCTCACAGGAGCCCTGGACTGTGTGTGTGATGCTTCAAACGCCAGAGATCCTAGGGAAAATGCTGACTGAAATGAATCATCCGAAGGGTTTCAGTTGTCACCTCTGAATTACAGTGAAAATTAAGGGGGCAAGCAAATGGATTGCATACATGGCTTTTCCCATTTTCCAGCATCCCTGCCCATGGCAGGAGGGTTTGACCTGGGTGATCTCTAAGGTCCCTTCCCACCCAAACCATTCTGTGTCACCAGGAACAGAGGAGCAGCACTCCTGCAGGGATCCACACCAGGTGGGACCTGAACCACACTCATTGTGTGCTCTGGAATGCTAGAGCACATCAGGATTGTCAGGAAGAGCTCCTGACACCTCCCAGGCACACACATCGTGTGCTCTGGAATGCTAAAGCACATCAGGATTGTCAGGAAGAGCTCCTGACACCTCCCAGGCACACACAGCCCGAGCAGAGCTTGCCACGCTCGTGCTCCCAGCAGGACCAAGGCCAGTCCTGCTCTGGAAGGTGAGCTGGGGTTTCCTTGGCAGCTCTGCTGCTCTTGGGCCAAGCCAGAGGCAGGGAGGGAGGCAAAGCTGGGCTCTATGCACTGACAGTGCTCTGCTTCTCCCAGCGAAACCTTCACCAAAGGAGAAATGAAATCATCCTTTCTCAGCAGGTTGCTGAAGACTGTGGGAGTATCAGCAAACATTGGCAGGGGTGGGAAAAACTCAGGGAGGGGTCAAAGCAGGATATGACTGCTCTTTCCCTTAAGGGTGAAAAACACACTGCCATTTCACCAAAGAGGATCAGGTGAACATCGGCCCACATGCAAATAACAGGGAAAAAAATCAATGAATGTATTAAAACAAAACATAATTACTTTGCTTTTGTAACACTTTCCCCTTTTGAAGATTCCTTTGATATTTTAATCATTTCTAAGACTTGAAGGCTAAATAAAGACTCTGTATTTATACTGAATATAATGCTTTTCTTGAACTGAAATATATTTTTCTGGGGGCGGAAAAAAAGGTGGAAAATATGTCAAAACATTTTTTTTTATCCACTAAAAGACCTATTGCAGAGTCTTTTCACCTGATGCAGAGCAGAAGACGACAGAACTCGGTGGGAATTACTGAAGTTTGGTGGAAAACACCCAGTGGGGGGAAGGACCAGCACGAGCAGAAGCCTTTTCTTATCTCCATGTTGTACTCTGAACCTCCAAGTGAACAAAGAGCCCTTTCTTTTGTAGAAACTATTCTTTGACCTTAGCAGAAGCAGATGGGGTATTCTATATGATATTATATATTTATTTTAACTCCATGCTCTGGAGTTCAGGAAAATATTGCCTTTAACAAATGGCTGTGCTGTTAAATTCTGACAGCTGAAGTTGTCAGAGGGTAAACATGACTGGAACTTGGCTCACTCTTTGCTGTTGTGGCTGTGAGAGAGGCAAGTAAAACTAGAAAGCTTAAGAAAGAAGTAGAAAAGTACTTGCCCTACCGTTAATGAATGAAAAATAACAAGTAAAGTTCCATTCCAAAGACTCATGCTGTGACACTGGGACCTTTTCACAAGAGAGATCTGCTCTAATTATAGTAAAATTCTATCCATGGCCACAGGCCCAGTTTTAAAACTTTGCACCAGAGTGACCTTGCAAAGGAGAGTAAAAGCAGGTCCAAATTCCTTCGTCCAGATGCAAAAGAAAGATTTTTCATGGATGAAAGAAAATTCAGTTGACCAAGACTCGCTCCAATGGGATCTGACCACGGCATAAAAGGAAACACTACGTGACAAAAGGTCCTCTGAGGTATTGCTGCAGACACCCAGAGAACATGAAACAAGGAAATGGCCCTGCCCTGAGGATTGCTGCAGCTTTCCCTCTGTCCCTGGGGCTCATTTGACTGTCTAATGGCATCACACAAATATTCATGAGGTTCTTGCTCATCCTGCAGATGAGCTTTGTGACAGGCTGGGTGAATATTCAGACCTGCTGTCTGGAGTCAAACCTCGGCATTTTTAAACCTGGTAGCAAAGGGAAAAGGTTTCTATTTGTAATCAGGGCCCAGATGAGCCAGAATTATAAGGAAAGAAAACCACAACTACTTGTGCAACTTCAGTCTCTGAGTTACTTTTAAGGCATAAACTCACAAGTATGTAGTATAGTTTTAGTAATAAATTGCACTTTTCATAAAATCTTTCACATTGTTTCCTTCTGAATCCAAATATCTTTCTTATTAGAGCCATTTGGCACAAGCACATCAAATCCCAGGATGCTCACACTTTCCCCAGTTTGTTTGAAATCCAATATCTGGATCCACTTGCTGCTTGACCTGAGTTATCCAGTACAAATTATAATTCTGAACACTTCAATCTTTTACACAGCTCGGTTTACAGCCACATCTCCTTCCTGTGACTCATTCTGCTCTGTGAAAACAAGAGTGTTTGGGGTAGATGTGCTCCCTGCTGAATCAGTGAGTACATTAACAGCGCTGGGGTCTCACTTGGCAGAGGTGACAGGGGCGGAACCAGGGCAGGGAAGGTCACCCCAGTGCCTCTGTGGCTGCCCCAAAGCACCCGTGGGGCTCAGCTCTGCAGAGGAATCAGCATGATCCTGTTAGCATGAGCAATGTGGGTGGAAACAGGCTTTGACCAGACACAGCTTAAAACCCAATAACAACAAATTAGTCTAATAGAAAACAAAAATAATAGGGTAAATAAAACTGCCAAGGCCATTGCAAATGCAATTTGCCCATTGACACTAATGTTCTTCAGTGCTGACTGAAAAGACAAAATTAATAATAATAGTGGAAGAGACTTTTGTTGTTCTCCTGTTAATTTTATACGATATGAAATGAAAAGGTGAGTCTGATATATTTGAGGTGTGTAACTAGAAAATGTAGAATTTACACAAATTCTTTAATTGTTTCCGTTCAAACCTTGTTCTGACTTCAGTTTCTTTAAAATTTTACTTTCCTGAGACAAAGATAGGGCTTTTTTGGGCTCAGAATTCTTCTCTAGGGTAGGGAATAAAGTGGCTGGCTCTTTGGAAAACTTCAGTTTCTTGTTCTAGTGGGCTGCATGTTTTCTGAAGAGATTTATTGTTACTGCCTGATTTCTCCTCTTTTTACATATATGAATAAATTGTATCACTGAATTATTTATCTGAATAAAAGAAACTGAATTGCAATCCCCAGCCTTTAACATTCCAGGATTTTCATATCTGGAAATCGAAACAACTTGAAAATCCTCATTATTGAATTATTCCTCTGAAAACACGCCACAATAAAAAGCTACCCAACAACAATGTCACTTTGGTATCTAAAAAAAAAAAAATCAACCACAGAGGGCACAGAAGGAGAGATTTAAAATGCCATAGCCTCTTCCTCCCCCAGGAGAGCCAGGAACCATTTTCCCTTGGCTATGTGATGACGAAACTGGGCTGGTGCTGAAGCTCAGATGCCTCTGGAGCAGATGGATTTATTCCCAGCAGGGCTAATGGGGAGACAGGATCACTCACAGGATGAGTCTCCTCTCTCCATCAGGTACAGAGTCCCAAAAATGTGTTCAAACGCAGACATCCACAGGTGTATGGAAAGCAGCTCATGCAGAACCTCACCCTGGGGCAGTATCCGAGCAGATCAACATTTAAATATCACTTGGGAAAAGACCCCCAATAACTTGGAATACAGATTTTTTTTTTTTTTTTTTTTAATAAGGGTTGCACTCATATCTGACTTTCTATCCCAAATGCACCTTTACAGGTCTGTCACCAGGTAAAGTAAAAATTGGAGTCACCTAAGGTCAGGTTTGCAGCAAACCATATTAATTGCTTTTTCTAAGGGAATTTATTATTAATAAAGGTAATTTTAAGTCCTTTCATCTGTGATGCACCTCCATGCAATGATTTTGATATGTTCCTGTGCTCAGAATCTTGATGGACATTTAAGACCATCTGACACTTTGAAAATGAAAATAATTAAGTCTGCATATTACAGTAAATTGGGAATATTGCAAACAATATTCAGGATGGAGAAATGATTCATTGAAACCTTAAGAGGATGGATGTATGGGCAGGAAATAACAAAATGAGATTCGTCACGGAAAAGAAAAGAAATTAAAACATCTGGGAAAAAGGAAATAATCAGAGTCACAGATTTTAGTGGGAGGAAGGAACCTTGCTAATGAAATACTCAGATATAGAAATGCTTTCTGTGGGGAAGGGAAATAACTCCTTCCCTTTCCAATCTCTGTCAAAACATCTGCAACACGCAATTAAAAATGTAAAAAGAAAAATTACATGGATAAGCTTAAGAATCCAGAATGACCACAGTGTTTCCACCGTTCACTTAGATATTAAATTACATTTTACAGTAGCAACTCGCTCTGCAGGGACGGAAACAAGAGACTTTCCTTCCCACCACCACTGTCCAAGCCATCAATGACTTCACAAAGTCTCAGTTAAATATTCCTGAAACTAAAAAGTGGAAAAAAATTAACAAGGGATTGCAGAAACAGAAATCCAACTTCCTGAAAGTCATTTTGATTGAGGAGATCTCCTCCTTGAGGCTTCTCATTAGATGGCAAAACATAGCCCTGTTCTGTTCCAAGCCGTATCTGTGCATGTTCCAGCCACTGGGGCGCTGAAATGTCAATGTTCAAGCTGTGAGAAATTCCTAAACTGAAGGTGTGGATCTGAATCACTTCATTTGGGCTACCAAAAGGTGGTTTTCCATGGGTGTTGAGGCTGCTGGGCAGGCTGTGGGCAGTGCCCCGGGTGCCCTCTCGCCTTTCCCCCAGCAGTCGCTCCCCAGGGCACGGCAGGGCTCTGTGGGATGACTGCACACAGAGCTCTCACATCTCACCCACCCTGGCTCGGGGCACAGATACACTCCCTGCTCTCCCACGGGAGAAGGGCAGAGCTTCTTGTCAGTTCTGCGTTTCTCCTTCCCTCTGCTCTCCAGCTTGTTTTCCTGTGCTTCCCATGCAAAACCCGAGCTTTTCCTGGTGCCTTTCCTAAGGACGCTCTAGCAGAGCCTGTGTGGGGCACTGCCTGTCACTGCACTTTCGGGGGGCAGAGCTCTCTCCAGCACAGGCAGGGCTGCTTCTTCTGCCCATGCAGGGACCAATCTTCTCCAGCTCCCTTTCAGGCTGTTGCAGCAGTTGATGAGAGCTGGGACTTCTTATGCACTAGAATATCTGAGTCGTGTGAGCAGCACAAAGTTATAATCTAATGCAGCCATGAGTATTCTGTTCAGAGCATCCTCCATATGTTAATTATTAATAATATAGTTATGAGAAAAGTTCCTGTTCTAGCTCTCTCTTAAATAGGATTTACACAGCCATCTGGTGTTCTGTTTAATTCTTCTTTTTTTCCAGCCCAATTTGTGTGTCTTACTGTTAATTAAATTAAAACTTGTGAAAGAGAAAGGTGCTCTGGCTTTGTGGTGGTTATGAACGGATCTGCTGAGAAAATAGAGGTGGGCACTCAACATTGCGATTAAAAGAATAGAGCAACAATAATTCTGCCATGGGGAAAGAAGGAAAATGAATGTCACCTCCTACAGAGATGCAGCAGCTTTTACACCTACAGAGAAGCAACAGCTTTACACCTAAAGGTAAATGTTGACACATAAGTCCCCTGCCAACATTAAAGAGAGACAAGAATGGAACATATTGGTACAGACTAAAATGAGAACATAAAATATGTAGGCCTCTGGGCAGCTAATAGACAGCAGCAAAATGGTTTTATTGTGAGACATCAAAACCTTGATTTTCTCATCATTGGCTGTCCAAGGGTAGTTCCAGCCTCTGTACCTCTGCCTCTCAAAAGTAGAAATCATATTCTGGCTTAATTAGAAATGAGTTCACACAGAGAAAAATGTGTGCAATTCTTACATTTCATGTACCTGGTTGGAAACAATTTTTTTTAATGTTTCAAGAAGAGAAAAAAAATTATCATAAAATTTTCACTCAAGAACACAGAGGAAGCTTTCAGATGTTGCAAACCTGCATGAGGAGCAGCTGAGGTTATAGTCCACCAAAATCACCCCACCTAAATCATTCCTGTTCCACCGTAATTCTGCTTTTTATTTTGCCATTTCTATCAGCAGCTGCTGGACTCCACCACAGTTTGCTGTCACTGTGAGGGTCCCCAGCCCTCTCCTACAGGATCCAAGCTCACACCTGAGCAGCCTGGCTGCAGCATCTCAGTGCTTGGCTGCTCTTCCTGCACCCAACCTTTCTCCTCCCTGTGCCCCTGTCCGTGCACGGATGGAAACAAAGAAATCCCTTCTTGGCTGAAGTGTGCAAGTGCAAATTATCACTAAATAATACCAGGGGATACAATGGTCAATTTGCAACAATCCCATAACATGGGTTCAAAGTTCAGTTCTTGGGAAGAATCCAGGACTCAGCAAACGCATAAATGTTTGAAAACTGTTTATTTTGCTCTTCACAAACTGTTCTTGTCTTAATAATTTTCAAGGAATTGTGTATCAATAAGACAGCTGGTCTGAACAGAAAAATGCCTCTGGAAAACTTGAGCAGAGGGCATTTGAATGATTTTTTTTCCAAGAATCCTGGGGTACAGAGTGATTATTTAGTTCTTTCAAAAAGTGTCAAGAGTAACAGCAATACAGCAATTTTATAAAGAATTTGTAAACTACTGTAATTTTAGCTTTCTTCTTGCTGCAAAATATGTAAAAGCAGTGTTTCTTAATTCTTCAAATATCTTTTATAGAAAGTCCTTTAATTAGAGCCTTAAGCTTTTCACCATAATCTCATGTGTGCTAGTTGCATGCTTTGCAGAAGGAAAAGAAAGGGAAAAAAAGACAGACAAGTGAACCCTGTCACTTTCAATGCTTTCTTGAATGACTTTACAAGATTCATCTCAAACTTTGTAAATCAGGAAAAAGTGTTATGATCAATAAAACTGTGTCCTTTCACTTAAACAGAGAATTGCTTTTGTGAGGTTGAAAATGGACAAGGTAACAGAGGACTTTAATGGGAAGCACAACAGGAAAAATGCAGAGAAAGGTCATTTAGGGGTGGACAAAAACCTACCAGGGGCAGGTTTTCTGAGCAGAGGAGGTAAGAAGGCTTCAACCCTGATGTGAACACAAGATTTTCCTTAGACACTGTGACTGTTGTAACTGCACTGTGTGAGGACAATGAAGTAACAAAGAAATTTAAGAGAACAAGGAAGATTTAAAAAATTGTGCAAAGGGCTGATGAAATTATGCAGATGCAATTGCTCATCTGCCTGGGGATGGGAGTCCTTGACATCTTTCCCAGACTCTGGAAATAAAAGTGTGATGAAATACAGACTGCATCACAGCTGTAAAAGTAAAATAATGGATATTAAATAGTAATTGTCAATGTGCTTCATTGTTCGCTGAAATTTTTCATTAAAGAAAGCCTATTGCAGGCACTGAGTATTAATATGGAAATGTGAATTAAGAAGCTAATGGTAGAAATAGATTTTTTAAAATATCAAATGTTTCTTAAAATTTCCCATGCGAGTGCAAATATTTAGTCTGGATATGAACTTAATGAAAAAATAACTCATAACCACTAACACCTTTTTTTTTTCTTTTTTTTTTTTTTACCTTTGGTCAGACCATTCTGGAGTCCCTGAAATTGTTTTCTCCAAAACTCCTGTGCAGGCAGTGTCATTCCAGAGCATGGATGTGGCCTAGTCATGATGAGTCATTACCTTTGAAAAAGCAACTTGAAATCTACACAATCTGTCCAAGAATTGGTTTGTCAAATATGCATAATATTTCACCCTCCCTCTCACCCCTTTCTATTATAGGATTCCCTTAAAATGAAAATGGGTTTCAAAGCATGGTATTTGTACACATAAACCTAAATATCTCTCAACTGAATAAAAGGCTTTCATCTGAAATGCACTGCCTCTTAAAGAAATCATTACTGTGTTACCAAAAGAACAGTGTCTTTGTTCAGCAAGTGTGACCAATATCAGTCCATTTTCATGTCACTGCCAAAGCCCAAAGCCATTTATCTGAACGTATCTCTGTCTCCCACAGATTGAACGATCCTGTTTTCGAGTTAGCAGTTAAATACTCATCTTAGGCATAGACACGCACCGGCTGCTGACAGGAATGTGCTGGAAAGTGCTGACCTGAGAGTCATCCCAAGATTGCTGAATGCTCATGCTCATTTCCTGTAATCACTTTAACAGTTATTATCAGTGTGTGACAAGTTGCTGTGATCCAAAAAGGATGCTCAGCTTTCCTGAGTGTAGGAAGATATTTATACATGAAAAGATCAACTGTACATGACCTCCCAAGGGTGCTTTAGGTCAGTGCTCATGCATTATGGAAAGGTGCAGATACAGGCAGGGTAAGAATGGAGGAATGTCCCTCTGAAAGCAGCTGAGCCTGGGTGGAGGTGCTCAGAGCAGCACAGCAGCTCCAGCTCGAGGTCTGGGTATCGAAAGGGTGACACAAATATTTAGGAGGATAAACAAGCAAAGTAGCACAGAAGGACTCACACACTGAGAAGGCTCAAGGTTCTGACCAAGGTTCCTTCCAGTTCAGAATGTGCTGTGATTCCGTGGCTGATGGTTCTCAGGCCACCGATCACTGGGCACTGCTCCCTGATGAGGAACTACCTGTGTCTTCTAGAACAGATCATTTTCTGAAACAGCACCAGAGCAAGTTTGGCCTCCTGTTACCAAAGCAACACCTTCACTGACCAAACTTGACCCAGCTTGCTGAACATCTGACTAAGAGTGAACTGAGGCGCTCAGCTCGATTTTGACAATGTGTTGGGGAGGATGAAATAGGAAAGCCTTACAAATATTATTACCTGGCAAAAGATGCTGAGAATATGGAAACTATAAGCAAGATTGAAATGAAGACAAGCTTTGAGATACCAAACCCCAGTTACTAAGTAACAGGGAAAACAATGGTATGGCCAACTGAAGGTAATCCCTCTTTGATTAAACAATACCCTCTGCTTGCAGACAGGTCCAAGGGTCAGAGCAGACCCTACCAACTTGGCAGAGGGTCCAAAAAGCAGTTTTTAGGGTTTAAAATATAACGCCGTATGATAATGCAATGACTCTCATAGGCTGTATGTAAATGTTGTAGGATTTGTAGCTTGTTCTAGATTGGTTAGTGAAAATTAGAATATTCAGCACAGAAGATGATTTATTGTATTGTAAATGGCAACCACGGCATTCTATTCTATTCTATTCTCTGTACTTTCTTCTCTTTCTCTCTCTCACCTCTCTGCCCTGCTCTGAGCTGTGTCTGGCAGCTCCCAGCAGCTCCCCTACACCCACACCTTTCACAATAAACCTCATGCTCTAAGACCAAACTCCAGAGATCTCTCGTCTCCATCCCAACCGTCTGAAACAACTGATCCAAACACCACAGACAGCAATCCTACAGTGATGGAACAAAGCAGAGACACAACATCCTAGGAGAGAATATTCAGCTCCATACTATGTGCTCCTGCATGAAAGCATTTAATTTCAAATACGTTTTAAGATTCCCTTTAATTAATGGCTTTCATAACAGGAAAAGACCTTCTCCAGCCAGCACAGCAGCACAGTCAAGAGGCAAAAATGAAGCAGGTGGTGGGTTTGGGAGGGGAAATACAGAGCAGATGTTAGCTTGAAAATTTGGAATGCTCTTTGAGTCCCATAGCAGGAGCCCAGTTTCCATCAATGCATATTGTAGGAGTAATTAGTTGGGACCACCCAGGCCTAGAATTTGCAAGAAAAATATTTTCCATTCACACAACACACTTCTGAAAGGCTGAATAGTTGTTTTAAATACCTCCAGAAGTATTTATTTTTCACTTTGCAAATAACCTTCTCCATATTAAAACATGTGAGAAAATGCAAATCAAGCCACAAGATGCTTAAATTCTTAGGATAGTCCTGGTCCCACTGGAATCTATCTTTTGTTTATTTTTCAGGTGACATCAAGGAAGCATAATTTAGATCTGAAGACATATTCCCCAGGGACCCAAAGGGGGAGCTTACCTTTTTGACCTCGTATTTAATAGCAAGTTTAATCCTGCTCAGACTTGGCCTGTGGTGCTCAGGGCACAAATGGATGTTCACATCTCCGTTCAGAATGGCCTCCACTTCCTCCGTGTCTCTGCACAGGTCCAGCACCCCCACGACAAAGTCCTTACATTGCATAGATAACTTCCGATAGTCGTTCTGAGGGAAAACAGGAAAAAATGGTATTTAATTGTGCTCTGGAAAGCTGTGCTGCAAACAGGCAAATGAATAGAGGAAAAGACAGCAATTGTGAGCAAGGTTACTTCTGCAAAACTACTGCCTGGAAGAGTAAGAAAGCGTTTGATTTCACACAGCATGTCGATGGCTCTTCACAAAAGCAGAGGAGCTTCTCCAGACTTAATTAGCAATGTCTCTATCAGCAGCAGAGTTTGCATTACAATGGAACAAGTTTTACAGAACAAGTAAATAATTTCTAGGGAAATTTTGATTTTAAGCAATTGATCTCTCTGTGTGGCGTATCTCTAGGAATGTAAAATAAGGTCAAGGAAAAGGTCCTGCAAACTGTTTAAAATATACAGCAAATTTTTCAGTTTAGGTTCTTTCCTAGTAATTCTTTCTTTACTAACTTTAAAGAAGTTTCAGACTGGTACAACAAGCTAAAGCATCACACACAGATGTGTTCAAATGAATTATCTAGTTGTAATGCCAACTTCAGCCTCAAACTTATTACCTTAGAATTCAGTTAAACATTCCTGAAAGAGCATCCAGATGATCATTGTCATAACACCTGTCCAGGAAATGGGATTTCAGAAACTCAGTGTGACTTCCTGTGAAATAATTTCGCTTTGCAAACTCAAATTACACTTATAGGAAAAGAGATAGCCTATAGCTGACTTGACAGAAGGGGAGAAGAGCAATTTCCCTGCCTTAAATTAAGTTGTGATTGATTTTTACATGCTGACACTTTAAAAATGAGGAAAGCACCACCATCTGAGTAAATGTTGTAAATTAGAACACAATTAAAACTACCATTAATATCATAACAAAATTGTGATATTAAAGGCTCGATGCAACAAATAGGAATAATAAGCATAAGACAAGCTCTTACTGACTTGAGAGATCTTTTCAAATTAGGTTTGATGAGTTAATTAAATTCAGTACCTTATCTAATTAAGCCAGCAGCCAAAAGAAGAAGATGGTTAAACCTGACTTTGATGAAATGATAAGGGCAACCTGGCTTTGTGCTTCTATATTTTCTAAACTATCAATTCGATCATTTACACATAGCAACATATTAGCCTTCCTTGTTAGGCAAAGATCTCAAAGTACTGTGCAAACATTCATTAACTAGGTAGAGCAGCACTGTCTAAAATATGATGTTATTAGAGGTGGCTTAACTTCTTTGGTCTTTCCCCTTCAGAACGGAGATGACAGTGAATTTTTAAAATCAGTTGGTTTAATGGCTTTGTCCTAGGTTGGAGGTTCTTTATCTGGGTGAATGCCCCATTGCAGAAGCTGGAACACCAAGACTTCCATAAATCAGCCAAGCTAGAGCACTAAGATTTAAGATGTCCTTATGGCTCAGGCAGAAAATGATTGTCCATTTACATCTAAGTCTCGTACCTGAGCATTTTGTGGAGATGGATAGGGTTAGTGGAGTAAATGCTTTCAAATACAGGGTGAAGTAAGGTCTGAAATGTAAATGAAAGACAGATTATAGTTTATGGCTTCAAAGCACTCCTCTCAATTCAATTCCATGCTTTAATCTTCCCCACACCAAGATGAATTTCAATAAATAGAAAGCTTGCCTCTTCACTGAGAAAATAGATGGCCGAACAAAAATATCAACCCCAAAAGAACTACAGAAAAAGTGAAGGAGAGCAAATATAGATAGATATGAAAATATATGTAGGCTGGGAATGAAATGCTTTGCTGCCTCAGGTAATGGAGATGTTTAATTAGCCCAGCAGCTTTTAAAAAGACAAGGGTGAGAACTCCGCTGACCTTTAATACCTTTTTCTATGTACTGTTTGCAAAGTTCGTAAGTTTACTTCCTAATCAGCACATTTTAGGAAATTCTTGTGATCACTTCCACATCATCTGAGCAACTACTTTGTCTTAGCTCAGACTATTTTCACTCTTCTGCTTTCTTTAAGGAAAGAGGTTTAGTAGCAACTAGGAAAGTGCTTTTAAAGCATCTGCAAATGGCAGGTTCCCAGCTGGTAAACTCTATCAAGACCCAACTTTATTCACATTTCCAAGCCTAATGGTTTTACTGGTTCTGTATATTTGCAGAGACTATGGATGATTTCCCCATTCAAACATTTTTACTCTGATTTTTAAATAGAAATAAGCAGCCATATGCCCTGCCCAGGATCCAGGCTGTATAAAGAATAAAATAAAATAAAATAGAATAAAATAAAATAAAATAAAATAAAATAAAATAAACTGCCCTCCAGCAATTCTGCAGCCAGGCAGGAGAGCAGATTACATCTCTCAGGAGACTGCTCATCTGTTAAGACATGTCTCAAAGATCACTGAACCTGCTGTGTCTTCTGATGATCCCTTTCACAAAACCATTTATCATCTTTGTTCTGGCTTCCTTAATGCTCACAGTCGTCACAGAAAATCCTGATCACCCTGATGGTGAGAACACACTCAATGACTCCCCTCATGTCACTGTATTTCTCTCCTCAAGCGCACATTATTCTTCACTTAAAAACTGGGATTAACTGAGGACTGACAGCCCAGCTCCTCCTGATCCTGGCTTGCAAAGCACAGTTCTGGTGACGCAAGCAGCAATTGCGTACCTGCATCTAAAATCCCAAATTGCGAGTTCTGACGCACGGGAAAAATCCCAAGGAAGCCAAGAAGATTTATTTACAAGCAGCATCCAAGCTCTCTTGGTGGTTGTGCCAGTGCTGTGTATTTCACACATTTGCCTGTATTTCACACATTTGGAAGCATCCAAGATCCTGCATTCCCTGCAGGAAGGAGTGCTGGGACAGGAGTGCTGGATGGAAGGCTTCACCCCAGGGCAAAGATTAGCCAGGGGTGGGAGAAAGAGGTGAAGGAGAACCAGGATGTACTTCCAGATACTTTCAGGCACTGGTGACCAGGTACAGGACCTGAGGGAATGGCTTCAAGTTGTGTCAGGAGAGGTTTAGGCTGGATATTAGGAAAAGGTTCTTCACCCAGAGGGTGTTTGGGCACGGAAAAAGGCTCCTCAGGGCAATGGTCACAGCACCAGCCTGACAGAGCTTGAGGAGTGTTTGGACAATGCTCTCAGACACATGGTGGGATTCTTGGGGCTGTTCTGTGCTGGGCCAGGAGCTGGACTTTGATGATCCTTTGAGGTCCCTTCAAACTCAGAGCATTCTGTGATTCTTGTTACACCAAGGTTTGTGAAGATCACAGCCCTGAGGACTCCCAGGACACTGCCAGAAGACAGAGGGGCTGCTGTGCCTTGGGATGTAAAGGGACAGTTCCCACTTCAGCACCGCCCTGCCAGCCATGGCTGACCCCTAAACCAAGCACTTCATGGCCCTCCTGTCTAAATAAGTTTCAGAGCCATCCTGGCTGCAAGCCTGGAGCAGCAGTGGGTGGCAAGTGGGGTCACACTTGGACCACAACGAGAAACTCAGGGCTGGAGACACAAAATCCAGTTCAGTCCTCTCAGCAGCACAGCAAAAGCAGACACAGGCAATGACAATAACCCAAACCTTTCTGAGCACCTCAGTTAAGAACCACATGTTAGAAGTCTGAGGATTATGAAGTTCATAAACCAGATGGATTTTTACAGTAATGAAAACTGCAAATCACACATGAGAGATGCTGCAGCCTCATCCTGATGGGCTGAGCACTGTCAGGCCTCAGGGAGGAAGATGAGCTATGCCGGCAAGAGAGCCAGTCTGTTTCAAATAACACACGGAACAGAATTTTATTTCCAATAGAGACAGTAAGCAGAGAAGGTTCAGGGTAATGCCTCAGAATGTTACAATATAATTTTTTAAAAACTAGAATGTAACAAAAGGATTCCAAATTAGTCATTTCCTGCTTCTTCTAACAGTGTTGTGCATGTGGAGTTAAAAATGTCTAATTTTGCTGTTTTGAAAAGGCTGATGGTACTTGTCATTCACTGCAATTTCTCTGAGTACCCTATTATTATCTGTTGATTATGCTCTAAATGAACTCTGTCATGTCTCCACATCTGTTCAAAACCAACCAGATTTTTTCAGAAAAGAGTTGTTTCAGGTCAGAGGGATGGAGTTTGTGTAAAAAGTTAAGTGAAATGAGGAAAACTAAGACCAGGAACCTATCTGGCATTTCTGGGTAGCATTAAATTTGCTGTGTAAATGAAAGCTGTAGGCGCATTGCACAGAGCCTCTTTTTATGTTTCCTTGAGCTCTTGGCTCTTTGTATTTAATCTACATCATACATACACATATATCAAGGAGCAAAATATTGCATTGCTTAGATTAGCATTTTGAGAAGAGGCAGCAGAAAAAAAAAATTGAGAGGTAATTCTTTAAATACGAACAGAAAACTCCTCCAAGCAAAAATTATTGTAGAAAGAAAACAAAGCTGAGAGGGAAGGACAGGGACAAAAAGCAGAAATATTTCATGCTAGATTTGAAATGAAATTGTTAAATAAACCATCATGTCAAATATTCAAAATGCCTGTAAATATTTACCAATTAAACATCACATGAAATAGGCACAAGCCTGTATAGAAAAGCTGTGGGACAAATTTCCTTCTGGGTATTTACAGTATCTTTGACTGGCCATATGTTTGGGAATGAAAAGCAGCACAAGGCCTGTGGGAGGAAAGGCAATGAGAAGATGCTAAGGATGGGCCCTGCACTGGTCCTGACCATGTAACCTCGTTATCCTCTGAAATGCACTGAGCACCTCTCCCGAAGAGCTTTGCCGATTGCTGACACTTCTGAACACAGCTGAGTGCATTCCTATTGTTTGCAGACTAAATGCCCACATGCGCAGTCCATGCCAAGCCTGTACAGTTAATTTTCCAGGTAGCACATCCTGTTGGTTTATGTTCCCTTGCTTCTTAAGTGGCAGCACATCAGGGAACTATTGGAGCTCTGGGGATACTGTGCCATACCCAGTGGGCATGTCTCTGAATTTATAGCCAAGTGCTCATTTAAAACATTTCACTCCTCAGGTGCACGTTGCTAAATGTTTCTGGAGATAGAAACAGATGCCCCGGTTCATTTTTAAAATGATCCAGACCTTGACTTCTTCATCTCCAGCGAGCATAATATAATAAGCAATCTGTTCATATACAGGAGTTTGACATTTCAAAAGTGTGACTGTGTTGCTTTCCAGGCAATTTGGACCCTTCTAAATGGAGCCAAGATAAACGTGGCTGTGGTTTGTCCCTGAGCAGTGCCAGGCTGCAGCGTGGCAGAACAGAGGGGCCTCCAGGCAAAAGGGGATTTTCAATCCTGTCGGGAGACACTGAGAGATGTGGCCAATCTAAGAGCCCAAGGACAAACCAGAGCGCTGTCTGTGTTGACAAAGAAACCCAGAAAACAACAGGGTGATTTGATTGAGGACCAAAAATTTTCTGACTTCCAACAAGCCATGGAAATAACATCCCTTGGATCATTACAAGGATTTCAATGGCAGTTGCACTGACTGATTTACCATAGGACTATTTTTTTTGGTGTCTCTTTATTCTCCTCAGCTGTTTTAGCTGCAATTCATCCCTTCATATGCACTGCAGAAGCTCATCTGTAAGAGAGCATATCCCTCCATCAGGGGATGGAGCAGTAGGGAATCGATCAAATCACTGACTTTGGATTTCACCTTACACCTGTTGACTGCTAGATGCATCAAATCCTTAAAGAAGCTAAACAAGATGGTGGTGAGGATTCCAGTTGTGGAGTTGAAAATCCTTTAAAATTTGTTACTGTGCTTTTACAGCATAATTTTCAGGTCCAGGTTTATGTGTAATCTTCTGAAATAGCATTTCAAGAGTGGAAATTGTCAAAAACAGCAGAAAGGATAGGTTTATACCTGCCTGTTTTGTTTCTATTCTTTTGCACTTTAGTTATTTTCTGCTCTAGCTCTTATGAATCTATCAACCCTACCAATAATTTCGTCTGAGAAATTATTCATATTCTTGATAAATGCAGCTTCTGTAGGACCAAAACAAATGAATAAATTTTGGAAGCTCTTTTTCCATCAATAAAAGCATTGCAAAAGGAAAAATAGTTTACTTTGACTTCCCCTTGAAACAATTCCTTTAAAAGGTGCTTGTTTGTTTTTTTGTTTTAATCTAAAATTAATGGATACATTATTTGGGAAAACAAACACAGGAATTGAACACAATCCTTGAAGAAAGTTAAGGACTGAGACTGAGCACAATTCCTGATTCTTTACCCACACTTTCAGATTCCCTAGCATAAGAAATTCCAGAATCGGTCTACTCTCAAACTTTTTAAATTACTTCTATTGATTTTCTTTACTATTTGAAACTTAAAATAAGTTTCCTGTACATGCGAACTCCCTCTACACTAAAATTAATAGATGACTTGACTTATCCAAAGTTCTCACCCTGAACAGAATACAATCTTTCTTTTCATGCCAAAGAAGTTGCCAGAAAAACACCTCCATCTCCTCTAATCCTTTCCAACAAAGTCACCTTCAGCCTGACAGGTACCATTACTGAGCTCCTCTGTGGCTGGCGTGTGCGCAGGAACATCAGTGCTATTCAGCAGAGAACTCACAGCCCATTCCAAGTCTCTGAAGGTATTTAATTAACCTAGAACAGAAATTATGTTGGTTGACAATTTTTTTTTTTAATGAGGGTATTTAAAGTCTCGAGGTTGGCGTAGCAGCTTTTCGACATAAGATGGCATTTGATGCTTGATGTTCTTCTCTTTCATGTCACCCCAGCTCGTTTTCAAGCACACATCACAAATAAGCCACATGCTTTTGATTCCTCAGCTAAGAGAAAGGTGTTTTTTTAATCTTGCAGACTTTGCCAAGCTCATTTGAATGTTTATGCTGAAACACCTGTTTTCAGAAGATAAACTATCGAATCCCTTGATGTCACATAAACAGGACAGGCTCTACAGAGGTATTAATGAAATGTGCATGCCAAATGTAGGGAATACACAAATTCAGCCAAGGAGAGGGTCTGTCTCCTGTGCCCTGTCAACAGCTTTTCCTTAAATACAAGCTATACATTTCAAGATAATGTTCTGATGATTGTCTTGTTGAAGAAGAGTTTAGGATCTGTTCACGTCAGCAGTAAAATCAAGCTCATGATGATGCAGTGCAGTGCTCTAAATCCCTCTCTATGGCATTCAAATATTTGTTCGCTCCTTGTGTGGTGACATGACACTGAGAAACAGTTTTCCTTATTTTTAAAAACAAAAATGCTCCTTATGTTAGAGGAACCTCTATTTCAGCCTTACTTTTACATCATGCAGGAAGAATCCCTCCTTTACCCCACGTGCATTTTGCAATGGCAGGAGTTGAGGCAAACTTCTATTTCTTGGCACCTCTTTTCAACAGAGCAGTCACAGATGAGGTGGTGGGCAGCAAATCGCAGACTCATAGGATCATTAAGGCTGGGAAAGACCTCCACAATCATTAAGTCCAACTTCTGACCTAATATCACCATGCCCATAAACTAAACCATGTCACAAAATACCATGTCTCCTCATTTTTTGAGCTCTTCCAGGGATGGAGATTGCACCACTGCCCTGGGCAGCCTCTTCCAATGCTTAGCCACTATTTCAATCAAGAATCTTTTCCTAATAGCCTACCTGACCCTCCCCTGGTGCAACCTGGGGTTGTTTCCCTATTGCTTGTTGCCTGGGAGAAGAGGCCAACCTCCACCTCACCACAACCTCCTCTCAGGTCTTTCTGCAATTCTGATATGAGAGATTTATCAAAGCACAAAGTTATATCTGGGCCAAGCTTCTCATTCCTCATTCCATCCATACTTTTTCTTTCAGACTTTTTCCCGTGTTTATTACATCCCTGATCTCTCTGTTGCAAGCTTCACTGGGGAAGATTTCTATTTCCCATACAATTTGAGATGAAATAGTTTCCTTGCACTAAAGGAATTAGCTGCTCTCCCTCAATTGTGTGGCTCTTTTCAGTTCAGCTTCTGGAAATCTCCATGTTTACTGAAAATCAGACAGGAAAAAAACAGGAGAAAACTATGGATTTAAATTCAAAGTAATTGTTTGCTCAACACAGCTTCGTTTATCCCTTAGGCTGAGGTAAATTTGACACCTTCAACTTTCATAAGGAACACACTTGTATGTTCAAAGGTGTTATGAGTCCCTTCTCTCAGGGGAATTTTGGCTATAAGCAACACATATATACCAGGAAAAAGTCTCCTCCTGTGAGCTGTGATGCAAATGATACGAATAATCAACATAACTGTATGTCTTCCCGGTCTCAAACAGCCAACTACCCCAGTCCTCAATGTCCAGCAAGAAGAGCTCCATATAAAAGTGGTCACTAGCGCCAGAGTGGATAAAATTCTGGTTCCACACCACATAAGCAGCAACCAAGCACTTCAGAAAAATGTGATCCCAGCTGCCCAGTCCTGGCACAGAGCACTGTTGACCATGTGGAAATCATCCTTTCTCTAAGAAGAGCAGACTTCGAAGTTGTGCTGCAGAAATTTCCTTGACCAGAAATATGAATATAAAAAGTGCATGATTATATCTCTTTGTTCTGAAATGAGTTCAGATCCTTGGGGTTTGGACAGTGAGAATGAAATGACACTCAGTGGACAATGAGCTGTTTCCATGCTGCACTGGTGACAATTTCCCTGAAACAAATTATATTTCAGAAAATTGCAATTTTTGATCATGTAAATGCCAAAAACCCATAGACACTATAGTATCTAGCACCATTTTGTAGCAATATAAAATTGTTTGTATACCATTCCTGTTTATTCACAATTCACTGGATAGTCTGCCTGGACTCAGTGAGGATAAGTTCATCATAATTATCTACAATAACAACAATTAACAACATAATGAGGAATAAACTAAATCAGTTCACATCTGCATCCTATTTAATATCAGACTTGAGATCCTCAGAATGTGTTACTTCATTTACATTCATTAATATGATATTGATTCCCTACAGTGCCTTAGATAAACGTACCTGACTCCATTCTCCCATCTGCTGATCTAACATCATTATTCTATTTGGAGCAATCGTCCTAATTATGCTCATTTGTAGTTCCAGTAGATATCCCTTCCCAACGTGAATAATGAGCAGCACTCTTTGGAAACCAGTCATCTTGCTCATAATAAACCTCCCAGCTCCTAACTATTCCCAAACCCCCAGTGCTGATGCCAGTGAATCGTTGGCCATTTGGTGTTGCTAATTAAATGCAAAGCTCACCAATGTTAGATTGGACTGATATTGCAGTAGTGATTGCTGCCTTTTCTGTCTGTTTTCCTCAACAAGAATCAGACTTTGGCTTTCTGAAAAATATCTTCATCTTTGGTGCTCTAAGGTGGACCCTTCTTGGTGCCACTTATTGCCGAGGGGAGGAAGAAAGGGAATTGTGCTGCTATGTCATTTTATATTGGTATATCACTGAGAAAATCCTCTTAGGTGACTGGTGAGTGTGTGAGGGCAAGCTCAAAGTCAAACAAACTCTGTACTCACTGCAGAGGATCCAGTGACTCGAGTGGAAAGAGTCTTTCCTTTCAAACATCAGCTCTGGGCAGCAGGAGCCCTCCTTGCTGCACTGCCATCGAGCGCATGCACCAATCTGAGCACCAGGACTCATTTTGTCTTCCATGCTCAGTGGGCAAGAAAGGAAAACACTCTGTCACTGTTAACTAAACACAGGCAACTGGCCAAACCATTCTCCCTATTTCCCAGAGCTCTCTGAGCAGCTGGCAGCAGACCTGGCAGGGAAATGCAGGACGCTCCAGTCGGGCTGAGCAGCACAGAAAAGCCCTGGCACTCGGGCCGGGCAGCCAAGGGAACGGTGGGAGGTGGCACGGAGGAGTTGGTCTCACCTTTGTTGCTCAGAGACTGGAGAGACAAAGGTGCATTCTGTGGGAGAATCCAGAACTTTGGGAGAGGTTGTGGTGGAGATAAATCCAACCTGCTGATCCACCTGCTGATCCACCTGCCGATTGGTTACCGTGCTGGGATGGAGCACTTGGTCCGAGATGTGATACATTTTTCCTCTATTGTACAAAGAGAGGAATTCATGAGCAGTGATCAGCCCCGGATCAGACCCACTGGTCACCCCAGTGCTTCACTGCACATCGTCCTTTCAAAGGGTGAGGATGAAATCATGGCTTCAGCAAATCTGATGATGACACAATGGTCAAGTGGGTCATGATTTCACCAGCTACTGGGGCTTTTCTCCCATGTTGAAGCTGTTATAAAGATCAAAATGTGACAATAATGACGTTGTGGTAAGCTGAACTTTTTATATTTAAGTTTTGAAAGAATTTCTAAACTATTGGTTGCTTCTCTGCTTGGGTTGGAGACAGTCATTGTATCTGTCAGATTCAGCCTTCTAAGCATCTGTACTTGAAAAGATGTTGCAGAGTAGAGCTTGCACACAAAAGACACAATACAGGCAGGTCATCTTCATTCCTAAACTCAAAATAATCTCTAAAAACAACAAATGTTCTTAACTCCTTGTCTCTGAGAAGCAGAAACAGGTTGAGGAACAGGTATCAGCATCATTTCTTCTACAAGAGCTCCCATTAGCCAGGTAAATGCCACTCAAATCTTTGCAGAAGTTACCTACTGTCCTTTACTCAACCAAAGGTGGTGTACATAACTCCACAACACACATGGACATTATATTAATTTGGCCTTATTTCACTTGCTTTATATCATAGTAACACTAACTTAATATATCTGTATTTAACCTTGCCTTCATACAAATCTCCCCTAAACACAACAAATTATCTCAAAATGTCTGGTGTTTATTTTCTTTCTATTTAGTCAAAACACTTTACATTCCTGATGAAGATGTCACAAGCTTTATTGTACTTCACCCTGACTACAGAATATTCAGCAATTGACTGTATCAAAGGTAAATGACTCTTGCCTTGTATTCACTAACAAAATTAAAAAAGGATGAAAAGGAGATCCCTCAGCTCTAAACTTCGTCTAACCATATTCAATATGCTCCATGTTACTGTATATGAGACATCACATACACAAATATATTTCCTGAAAATCACAGTTCAGTAAAACTAGTTGCCACAAGGCCTTGGCACTTCAGAATGGTTTAAAAAAGTCATCTCACATAATAAAAATTAATTTTGAAATTCCTAATCACATCCAGAATTTAAGAGCTATATGGAAAATCTGAACTAAACATAATCATTACAGCAGGGTACAAAAGGAAAAATTAAAAGTTACCAGCCATGTATACAGAGCGAAGCACACTGACTGTGCCACTCCAACCCATTTACTGGAGGGTTGAAGCTTCAGATTCAGAAATTTAACAACAGATGTTTCTGGTAGGAGAGAAACAAACACATTTATATTGCTGGATTTTCCCACCCACTTTTTTTTTTTTTTTTAACAGTTTCCTCCCAGTATTATTTATGTGTAAGGGAGTTCACTCTGCTCTCCACCCTTATCAGTTGCTGCCTTTCAGGTCCCTTAAAAATGTATCCATTAACAGGGATTTTCCAACTCCAGAGAAATGTGCTCTTGATGGAGGATGGGCTGCTTATTTGGAAGGAAACACTGAAATCCCAGGAGGAAAATTACCCTTAAAGCGATTTCAACTGCTTCTAGATTTCACATTTATTTCTCTACCTGGCTAAAGCATCGCAATGTTTGGCTTAAAGGTTTTATATACCAAAATGCTTCTAAATTGCTCAGCAGTGGTGAGGCAACTGCTGTGCTGCTTCCTTATGTGACACATTTCCATTGCTCTCTACTTCCCAGATGTTGTTTCCCATTGATGATTATAAGAGGATTCCATGTTATTTTATTCTTTTATGATCATGTCTGTTGCTCACCAAAACTAAAATCCTGCTCCAGGGACGTGTTCAATCAAGCTGGAAGCAGTAAGCTGTAAGTGCTGCAGTTGCAATGTTGCTCATCCTTAACTGAGTAGGACTAAAAATGACTTCCCAGGGAGCTGTAAAGGGTCATAAACATTGCACTGATGGTGTGCACACTGGCATTGCCAAAAATCTCACTTTCAATAGCATCACAGGAAACAGAATTATCCTGGTTATGCTCTCTGGGAGAGCCAAATATTTCCAGGGTTGAATTTTTTGGGTTTTTTTCCTTGTTTTTTTGTTTTTGTTTTTTTGTTTTTTTGTTTGTTTGTTTGTTTGTTTTGGGGTTTTTTGGTTGGTTTTTTTTTTTTGTTTTTATTGGTTGATTTTTTTGTTGTTTTGTTTTGTCTTGTTTTGTTTTGTTTTGTTTTTTAGGGAAGCAAATCTCTTTAGGCATTAATTCAGGTATTAACTTTTTTACACTGACGCATTGTCTATGATCTGATGTGTAGAAAGAATCTTTTTTCCCTTTCACTCTTTCAAAAGAGAGAATGAGCTGGCTGCCTGAGAAAGTGAAGGAGAACATTTTCCTGCATAAAGTATTTTGGCAACTTTTAAAGAGGTTTTCTTTTATCTGGGAGATTTTAACAGCAATGTCAATCATCAAGTAGGTGAAATAACCTTGTGGGCAGTGGACATTATCCAATTTTATGTGACTGCTCGGTGGCTTGGGCTGCCAACAGAGTTACGACTTCCATGAGTAATGGCCGCAATTTTTCCAGGTACAGGTGTGGGTTGTAGATGACTGAGTTATGCCCTTCGCTGTGAATAACAGCATCCACTACTCTGTTTGACTGTGAACAGACACAGACAGATGCACAGACACCTTCACACGCAGGGATACAAATCTGGTTTTCTCAAGACAGCTCCAGACTTCATGGCTTTGGCATAGGTTCTACACCCCTCTGAAAGGCTCTGAAGATTTTCTTCTTGTACGACATTTTAAAACCATTTTTCTTGGGCAATGTGCCAGGCAGAAAATGATTTAATCACAGAACCAAATAAGAGCACTTAGAATAACAGCTCTCAAAATATGAAGCATATTTCTTAATTTATAAATATTTAAAGAGAACAACGCAAGAGTCACAAATTTGGTGGGTTTTAAGGGAAGAAAAGCTATATATATCCTTTTTCCACAGTCTCTGCTACATATCCATGGAAAATGTAACTGCAATTAATTAATTTATCTCTCAAGACAAAGCTGGTGTAGCATCTATTATTAGTGAATTTGTCTCTGATAAAGAACAGCATAGGGAATGAGTTCCTTCTGCACAGAGAGAGTCCCACTCAGTGAGCCAAACACTAATTTCACTACAAGGCTTAAACATATTCTCCTTCTCCCAGGCTATTTCCATTATGATTTTTAATTTCCTCTCTTATTTTAATACCTAATTTGTTCCAACAAAAATTTAAACTTCTAACAATAGAAAATTTGTTTTCCTGCTTTACTGGGACTTGATTTTTTCCTGTATTATGAGATGGGTAATTGGTTGTACCTGTTTATGCATTTGCTTTGCACAAGAGAAAATTGAAATAAAAAATCATAGGTTATAAATTACTTTCATGGCAGTGGGGAAAATTGACTTATAGGTGAGGGGGAAAAAAAAGATCAGTTCTTTTAAAGGTTAAAAACCACCAAGCCACATCCCTGACTCCATCACTGATAAAAAATAATGTTCTCACTAAAGACTGACCTGGAAAAGTTCATATCCAAAAAACAATCACTTGGGATTAGTGACTGTTCATATACTCATAAGTATTTATATTGGTGATGCTTGATTTTCAAAACAGGCACTAGGCAATACTGAGAGCTGTGCAGGACAAAATAAAAGCAATGGTAAAAGACAATGAATACATTCTGCCTAGTAGAGCAAATTTCTGAAGTTCCCTTCCACCTTCTCAAAACCAAGCAAAGTGAAACATGAGAAAAAAAAAAGAAAGATGCTTGAGTAAAAATATATCCCTTTAAAGTATGCAAATCCTGTCTGGAAGAAAAATATAGAAAAGAACAGAATTTCTGAAAAATTAAATTAAAACATAAACAATTACCATGTAAACACACTAAAGCTTCTAAGAGCAACTTGCTGAAATAATAAATGTGAGTCATAAAAGTGTTTCCAGACATAACAGGAGTAAGATGTCTGCCAGAGAATATGTTGAGGCCAGAGATTAAGAGGAGATTAAAGGATCACTCAAGGAAGAATGGGTCAGAGCGGAAATATTAAGTGATGGCTTTACAAGAATATTCATGAGGCTAATTAGGGAGGTTCCCACGACAGTTTCTGGTTTTAATGGTAGATGTATTGCAGGCACCAGCTCCCATCAGTCAGTCCTGAGAGCAAACAAATCCAAGAGTCTGTTCAGCCTGGGTAGGATGCAGAGTTTATAAGTGCAGCCTTGCAGGTTTACAGCCTGATGGTTTTCAAGCACTTTTTCTTTTCCAAATTCACTGCTATCCTCCATTCTCACAAGTATTTCCCCCTCCTGCTATTTTACTTTTCAATGTTTTCTGCCATTTCCTATTTTTCATCACTCATTTCAAAAAACCAACAGTTTAATAATGATTTTTTAAACTCCATGCAACATGGACCCAGAAATACTGAGAAAATTGACAAAGTCATTTGTCTTAAGAAGTTTAAGTTAAGTTGAAGTTAACTGTGAAGTTAACAATTTACAGTTAGGTGGAAGAAGAACTGGAGCTGAATTCCTGAGGCAAGAGGAATGCCAGGTCGTCCCTGACAGCTACAAGTCCTTGAGTCTCGAGGGCTGTTTTGCTGCTAAATCAACATCATGAGAATGTAGGGATTTGAGCCTCAGCTGCTTTGCATCACTGCAGCCCCAGTGGAACAAGTTCCCAGCAGTTCCCAGCAGTTTCCTGCAGGCACATCCCTGCAGACAGTGTCACGCTGGACTTGCTGCCCCACCAGCCCCCCACGCCACAGCCTCTGTCCCTCGGCCAGCTGAGCCTGGATGGGATGCTCCCTGCACAAGAGAGCAGGCTCACTGCCAGGACCTGCTTTTCGACCCCAACAGCTTTTAGACAAAAGACAACAGTGAGAGGAAAAGAGACTGCAAGAAGCATGGGAATGAGAAAGAAAAAAATGAGGAACAAAATGAGCCTACTACATGTTAGGCTGTAGTAAATGCACTGACAATGTTGGTGGGAGCAATAAACAAAGACCACACACCATATGTTTTCCAGGTGGTGACTTTGATCTTGCTTTTAGTAACGTTTTAATCAAGAGGAGCTGAGATCAGATTTACCACTTGTGGTTGGTGAGATCTTTTCTAAGCCTCCTTTGCGAGTCTCTAATTTGATTTGTCTGGATTGCTAAATGGAATGATTTGCCTGATTTACTTCATCACAAGGATGTTTCCTGACATACACAAGTAAGCAATAATTTGAGAGCATGCAAGGCTGCAAAATAGTCCTGGGTGTGGAGTGGGATCTCCCCAGAAAAAGGAGTACACAGTCAGTGCCTTAGGAAAAGCAAACAGAACTATTATTCTGGGTTTCACTCAGTTTCCACAATGTGGACAGTAATATTAAGCCTGATGCTGCTATTAAAGACAGTTGCAAGGGCATTTCCTGCAGGCTGTTTGCTAGAAATTCAGTCTCCTGAGGCTTTTGATGGACATTTAAAAATGATTCTGTTGACTCTGCTTTTAATATTCCAGCCTTAGAAATGAGTCACCTGGCTGTGAACAGCTGGTGACTGTGAAGACATCTGCATATGCTCTCACACCAGTCTGACAGGAGCGAGATGGATTTCTTTGCACCAAAGAGGAGAGCAATTCTCATCAGCCTGGCTCAGGGGTGATGACTGGTTCAGATGGACAAATCCTGCCTGTGTTATTCATACTGCAAGTGACATCAGGCTTATTTACATGAGCAAAACAAATAGAATCCTCTGGTAGATGACAGAAGGATTATTTGCTTTATGACTGAGGTCCAAGATCTACCAGCTTGGAAAGAAATTGGAATGTACAGAGATTTTTTTTTAGTAAAAGAGGGAGAATGAGAGAGGAGAATTCTTCCTGTGTGAACTAGAGGGTTCATAGCTCTGCTAGGCTGATAATAAAAGTTTTCTCCTTCAAAACAGATTCCCATATTAATCACGAGCCTAATGTCTGATTTCCACCTTCATGGAAAACTACAAAGCACATTAACTTTGTCCTGTACTTCTGTTTTAATTGCACTTTCTATTTTTAATTGAAATGCATCCCTCAGTTTCCTACCCTGTTGTTCCTACACCCTGCAGAATCATGGTCACTTGGAGCCCTCCAATCCACACAGGATCCTCTCTTTCTCTGCCTTCCCAAGGGCAATAAAGAGGAAGGGACTCATCCAGTGGACTGAGGCCCCCAGTCCGTACTGCCTTTTCTCCAGTGGATGTTGGTTTGGTTTGTAAAACACAAAATGTAAATTCAAAAGAGAGAGACAGTCATGAACTGGTACTTAATTCTGAGCTTTCAAGTGGGATGTACAAAAATGACAAAGCGCTTAATTAAGTTTGTTTTTCCGACTTGGGCTGCCTCCACTACAGAAGAGTGTCATTGCAAAAGACCTGCAAACATACACAGGGACTCTGATGTTTACTTCTCTCTTTTCTGAAATCCATCCCTTAGGGGTTTTCCACCCACCCCATTTCTACATGTATTTTCATAGAAACAACTGGTTCCATATTTTTAATTTTACTTTGGAGAAGGGGCCTTATTTACTTCTAGGCCAATGGACTACATATTTCAAAGCAATTCTTTTTCTCCCAATTAATAAGAAAACTTTTTTTCTGCAATGTTTTGCAAATATGTTTCTTCAGAACTGCAGTGCATTATTGAATTTTAGGAATTTAGGGTGAGAAAAAATCTATTCAGTTTCTGCCTCTGTGGGCAAAAAGAATGGATCAATTGGCCAACCACAGGCAACGTAAGTTTTTTTTCCTTTAAAGTGGTTCATGTGGCTGTTTTGTTTCACATTTCTTAGTACAAAGAGGCAACTTGCTTAAAAAATTTCATATTCTCTAAAAACATAGCACATGTATTGGCTTCTCATTTTGATGTGCTGAAAGGTGTTATTGCATAAGAGATTTAGGGCAGCAAGCAGCAGGCGAGAGGCACTGCATTTATATTTTAATTAGCTCATGCTAGGAGTTTCTTCAGAGGTTACTAAATTACTATTTGTCCACCTACATTATTAAAATCTTGTGTCTTTCCGTTTCAAGGACTCTTTGTACCTCCAGGAAACTGTATTTCTGCAATTGCATATAATTTTAAAATAATGTTCTTAAATAATCCCAAGTGATAATTTTATAAATCTGTTGAATGCCAATTTTAATTATAGAATTTAGCAATCAAAAAAAATTAAAATTCTGGGAAAACACTATTTTAGTCACAAAAAAAGCCCTCTAGAACTTGTCTAATTTCATTAATTTTTGTCATTTGCGGGCTTCTTAAATACATTTTCAGCAATTGTGTTCTTTCTTCAAAATAAATTCTTAAATTGTCATGTTCTGTGAAAAAAACCTCACTGTTTAATTAATACCCTATTTCACATCACACTGCTTATGTTAATAAGAATAAATATTTTTACATAAATACATACCTCTGGGTTTTTTTTTTCGCTACAGTGAGAATACATTAGAATCTTGAGAACTTTCTTAATCTGGAAGAATTAATACACTAAAGTAATGTGAAATCTTTGAAGTGAACTAATGCTATGGGTAGGTACTTCACTAACATATATGAATGTGTGTTGCACAGAACCTTCCAATAAGAGAATGAACTTGGAAAACCTGGAAATGCAGCCGTTTGACAAATGGTTTCTAATGTTTTGGGGTTTTTATCTGGTATTGATTTAGTCCCATCCATTTGCCAGGGCTGAGGTATAACCACCATGAAACTGTCCAACAATTGATTGTTGGTTTGCTCCTGGAGGATTCATGTACCTGCCAGTGCCAGCACAGACCCCACTGGCAGCTCCAGGAACAAAAGGAAGGATTCTGGTGGAAATAGATTTACTCTGAGCAAGACACTCCTCAGGACTGACAGGCATGCAATGCTGAGGCTGCTCATACTCCACTCAGTATATGACTTTTTATGAAAAGAAGCAGGAGCATTAATGAGATATTAAAGCTGTGAAGTGTGTGTGTGAGCCTGCAGTATAGTGCTCCTCCCTCAATCAGTCGCATGCAATGAGTCCAACGAGGTTGCTTCACTCAGACTGAGTCCAAATAAAACTTCCCCTTCAAATTATTGTGTCCTTGCTATTTGGATACACGCAGGGAAAAAGAGTTTGCAAAATTGTACCCTGATTTTATTGCCCAAAGATCTTAGTGGTTTTGGGATTCTTTTCCCTTTAGAGAGTTGCTAAGCAGTTGCAATGCTTGAGAATATGTGTTCTTCTTACTTTTAAATTGGAGAGCATAGATTCATAGAGCCATTTCATTTGGAAAAGCCCTCTAAGACCCAACTGTTAACCCAGCACTGCCAAGGCCACCACTAAACCCTGTCCCCAAGTGACACATTTACACATCTCTTCAATCCCTTCAGGGCTCATGACCCAGCCTCTTCTCTGGGGAGCCTGTTCCAGGGCTTGACCACCTCTGTGAAGAGATTTTTCCATATATTCAATCGAAACCTCCCCTGGCAAAACCTGAAGCAGTTTCTCCTGTGGTTTGTTGTCTGGGAGAAGGGATCAACCCCCACCTGGCTGCAGCATCCCTTCAGGGAGCTGGGGAGAGTGAGAAGGTCCCTCCTGAGCCTCCTTTTTTCCAAGCTGAGCCCCCCCAGCTCCCTCAGCTGCTCATCAGAGTTGTTCTCCTGACCCTTCCCCACCTCCATTGCCCTTCTCTGGACGTGCTCTAGAACCTCAATGTCTTTCTTGGAGTGAGAGGCTCAAAACTGAACCCAGGATTCAAGGCAGCCTCCCCAGTGCCCAGAGCAGGGTGTGATCTCCTCCCTAGTCCTTTGCAATATAGAGCTACAAATCCTGAAACTGATGCTTTTACACATGAATAGTTTTCTAAATTAGAAATAATGAACTCCTGGTGAGCATCCTACCCCAGGGTACTCACAACATGGACTTTATTACCCCAGAGTCCCCGATCATGATTGTAGCTGCACAATAGTCATAAGTCAGAAACCAGTCTTATGTTGATGGCTCAGCCACTGAAAATGAGGGGTTTAATGACTAATTTATTTTAGAAAGGAAGACAATGCTCTTTATGTCATGTAAATAACTTAGAGAAATAATGCAAATGGCTTTGGACATTTACAAACTCATTATGATAATGGAAATCTCAAATAACTTGTAAGAGAGTTCTGCACGTTCCACTGTTATGTTTGGCAAAACGATAAACTTCGTAAAAATTTATTGATTGTTTCTCTTTTCCTTTTTCCATGAAATTCTTCATGTATAGATGCAGCACCAAACCATTAAGATGCAATGCAGTTTGAATTATTTTACAGAGAACAAAACTTTCTTGATTTATACCTTTTAGCATTGTAGCAGAACTAGATGTACTGGATTCTTAAAACAGCCTCTAGAACTCTGCCTCTAAAATAGATTGCTCAATTAAAAAGACTTACCTTTCTTACAAAAAATGAGTCTTCATTTTTGGAATTATCTAATTTTTATTCCTGCTGCAAAGTAGAGATTCTAAGCAATCACAGTGTGGAACACAGAAACTTAAGCTTCGGCTGTAATATGCAATATTCAGTTCCAAGCATTTATTAACTGGAGAATGACAGTGATCTCAATCTATGCGCAGCAAACACATCTGTCAGTCTCTGCCACTCTCTCTCACTCCCCCACCCCTCAAACAGCAACCCAAAATTTGATCAAACATGTAAACCACACCATAGCCTGAACACTTTCAGCCCAAGGAAAAAGGCACAGCGGTGAGTTACCTTAAATTCAGTTTCAATGTTGGCTAGTCTGGCCAATTCATTGCTTAGCTCTAGAGCAGTAAGGACAGGGTCTTCACTGGACAGAGACAAATAAGCAGCACTGGCTAATCCTTTGTAGGCATTCATTCTCGAGCGAGAGTGGCTAAAGGAGTCTTTCCTCTGCTTTTCAATACATTCATTGCACTTGCAAAAATAGTCATGTGGCCTTTCAATCCGTGCGCCTTTTAGAAGTAAGATGTGAACAATTTCATACTCCTGGCAGTGGGCAGCAAGTATGATGGGGGTAATGTCGTGGGAGAACCGAGTTCCATCTTCATCGTAAGCATAAAAATCGTCATCCCTCAGTTCCTGCTCGAGAGGGCTGAGTGTGAGGCGCTGTCCTTGTGCGAAGGCTGGGTGGTTCAATATTGCTTCTACAATGCGCACGTATCCTTTACTGATGGCTAACAAAAGGGCATCCCCGACTCGAGCCAGGTTCTCCTTCTTGAGGAGCAGCTCTGTCACTTCCAGATGCTCATTCCCCACCGCTAGCTGGAGGGCGTTCTGTCCCATGTAATCGACGCAATTGAAGTTCAAGGTTTTGGACTCCTCCAGCATTTTTCGCACAACAGGAATGTTGCCATATTCCGCAGAGTCGAGGAAATGCTCCTCCTCTGCAGTGAGGCTGGTGCCTTTCTCGTTGAACATGTAGGCAGGGCCGCGGATGGCCTGGCGCCGGCCCTTCTCCCGAAGGGTGGCGTGCCTCCGATGCATGTCTTTAGAATTGCTGTGTCTCAACCTGCAGAACACCAGAAAGGAGCGTTGGTTATATTCTAGCAGAGTCATAATTTCACAGAACCTGAAATAAGGTTAGAAACGTGTCGTTATGACCAGATCTTGCTAGATTTTTATGGCCTGAGCAAGTTATTTAAAGTCATTTAGGACACATGTAGAATAAAGATTAGTTTCTGAACAAAATACAAGCTCTCCTGTGATTTGTTCACCCTTCCAGATTTCAACAAGGATGCCCAGCACATTCTTAACTTGATAAATAGAAAAAGAAATGCATGAACACATAATTCTCCATTTGTATTGTTTAGAACTTCATTACATTGTATTTAGGATTATTATACACAAGGCAGTATTTGAATTACTCTTCCTGTATTTTGTCCTTGAGGGCATGAGCCCTAAAGAAAGTTAGCAGGACTCTCCCTTGTCAATAGACCTTGGATCAGGTCAATAAACTATGTTCCATAAAGTTAAAAACCATCTTTCTAATTTTAAATGCACAGTAACAAGGATAATTATATTGCGTATTCTGCTAAAATTCAGCAGGTACAAGCGAACCACCTATTAATTTGCTTCCTTTTTTCATGGTACATAATACCATTTTTCTGTTTCTGGATCTAGAGCAGTTTAGCAATGAACTGTCTAATTTCTCACTGAAATACAGTTGGCATCTTCTCCAAAGATAAGTACCCAAATCCAGGGGACAGTCTAGAAAAACACAGGAATAACTCCTGATTAAGCATCTTTCAGAGAGCTACTACAGAAAGACAAAAACAGATCTCTCACCACAACCAGAGGGCAGGACAAAAAGGGTGATTAATTTCCCCACTGGTTATGTGGCTGAAATGCCCTTCACTTGGAGCCAGTGAGATGAAGACAAACTATTCTTACTCCACTTTCTATGGAACTACCAAAGAAAGTTGTGTTACGTGTAACTAGGCTCATGGGTGAGAAAACACACTGTTTTATGAAATTAACTAAAATCCTAAATCTATTTGTGCCTTTAGAACATTCACACTTTGCATTCAGCGCTGTCTCAATGTTGCTCCTCTAAAATATTTTATTGCAGCAGCATCTCAACAAATTCCTAGTGCCTTTTGGAAACTGTGGAGTTAATTGTCCTCCTAAGTCTACAGAATGTGCAGGCCAAGAAAAAAGGTAGAAACAACACCTCTTTCATGGAAACTGTTTTCACTCAGTCCAATAGCAAGTCCTGAATCGCTTGGTAAAATCTTCAGTAGCCTCTGAGCTGCAGCAGACAGATGTAACAAATAAGCAGGTGTTAATGCTCAGTGGGTGGCAAAGGTTCATCCTTCCACACTCCATCTGTTCTCTGAGTCAGTTATGACCTTCAGTCAATGAAAAGTTCATACGTTGCTCTGAAAAAAATACTACAGAAGTTGGAAAGTGCTGCAGTGAGTGACAAGAGGGAGCTGTGCCAGAAGAGAAAGTGGAGTAGATAAATTGCCTTCAAGAGCAGGTAACAAAGGAGAAAAGGGACCTGCAGCAAGAACCTGGTAAAACACAGGGTTATCAGAAACCCAAAATACCTAAAGTTCCGGGACACAGAAATTCTCAAGGCAGCTCTTATGGCAGTTCTTATGGAACTAACATGTAAATATGTATCTATCATTTTAATGCATCACTTTTGTACTGATCTGGAACAGAAAGCTAGTACTGAAGTTTCAAAACAATTTTTACAGCAATCTTTTAGAAGTTACATTAATGTTTAAACAAATCCTAAGAAATCAATTTTGTGACCACACAAGGTTGAAAGAGAGGTTCATAATTGAGAACCTCTCCCCCTAAGCTTTGATGCATCAGTGTAACAACTTAATAAAAGCTAGTAGGAACTGAACGTATCATCCCAGGCTCCACTGAGAGATAAAGTGCTGTGTGAATCTTAAAACTAATTCCTTCCAGCATGGTTTGAAGTTGAAGAAGCACACAGAGATGAGGGGCACAAGAATAATGGAGATATGGTTAAGTGAATCAATTCCCTAGACTGAATGAAGTTTACTATAGGAGAAAACAATAACAGCTAAATAAATAAAGTATGCAATTAACATATCTGACAGGGATACAGAGTTCTCTAAAGCAGAAAAATGCCTGGGGTAAAATTGGGGGCCCTTTGAAGTCAACATTATAAGTTCCATTGATTTCAGTGGAGTCCAAATTTTGGAAACATATATGCATACACACATATATTTTCGTCAGCAATTAGCTTTCATCTCAGAAGAATTTCCAGTGAGGCCAAGAGGACTAACAAGTGGTTAAAATGAAGTGTTTAACCATATGCGCAAGTGCTTCTCTAAACTGGAGTTCCTTGGCTGTCCAGAGCAGCATTTAAGTTTTAAACATGCAGTGAAGCCTTTCTTGCTGAGTTCAGGCAAGGACTGCACATACAAATAAACGCTTCCGAACCGTGACTTCATTAAATGGGGAGTTATAGAACCAGAAAGCACTTTGCACAATTACAGCCTTGGGAGTTCCTGAATGTTCAATTAAATCTCTTACAATGTTAAGCAACTTCAAAGGATGAGCTGGTGGTGACTTGAGCCATCACTACTGGGATCAAGTGGAAACCAATCCAGCTCTGGTAGGTGCTCAGTGATCACCCATGAGTGCAGCAGGACTTCACATGCCTGAATATTTTAGGACAATTAATTGCATTAGCTACTTCAAGTTGGAGGAGTTCCACTGGGCTTTTTCCAAGTTCAAACCCCATGTTTGGTAAGATATTTGACAATCTTGTATTTGTTGTTATATTTAAGTGTCAGTACTGGAAGCAATTAAGAAATATCTTAATTTCCAGCAGTGAGGAATCTATTAGATATTTTGCCTGATGTAGAAGTACAGTTCTTGATAGTTTATTCTTTTTTTTCTTTGAAAAACTTTTCAGGTTTTATTACCTTATTAGGTGTTATTACCTCTAAAGGACAACCCAGATAGATGGGACAGATAATCTTATAATCACACCCAAAGTAAATACAAACCCACATAAAATATTACTGTTGGTCCAGTTCTAAGATTTTTTGCCTGAAAAAGAGGTTAGAATTTGGCCTAGAGCTAATTCACACCTGTTTCTTGTATATGTAATAACATGCCAAAAAAATAAAGCACCTTCATTTCACTTTCTTCAGTTCAGAGAGAACACTGGCTCCATACACGATTTCTAACAACAGAAATTGCATCAGAAAAAGAGGAAACAGGAAAGCACACCTGCTCTTCAAAGAGATAATGACTATCCAATATTTATCTTGCAATAAATGTTCTGCAGGGATGTCCCTACAGCACAGAGTTGATGTCCACTCCTTGCAGGTAAGGACAAGAGCACCATCATTCAGAGGACTTCACCTCAGATGAATTATGACCCACCCCATCTTGCTCATCAGCAGAGAAGATCAATATCTCAGCTATCACACTTTATCATCTTTATAGAGAAGTAGAGATGAATAAAAATTTACACTTTTAACTTTGAAGCATTTCATTAGAAATGCTCAGCTATCAAACCCTGTTCTGAAAAAAAATTATAATTATGCTTGACCTGAGCACTGACTCATGGTAAGAGAAGCAGTAATTCAAAGAGCAATGTATGCAGTAGCTGAAGCTCTGGGAAACTGAACCCTACTGCAATGTCATGACTGTACTCAGCGCCTTGTTCTATTCTGCTTTTCAGTTATGTGCAGGCAGATTTAGAACTAATCATATTTACTGAGTGTGTGTAATGTGCTCTCTTTAAAAAGTAATTGTAACTTGATTGCATTTATCTTACCATTTTTCTTCAAAGGTGCTTTGGATTGAAATGACTCTGTATTTGCATACTTTATTGAGACAGCTAGTGATCAAACTCATCAGGCACTGCAGTTAAATGCTGTGTTTTTCTAGGAAAGGATGCCAATACATGCAGTGCTGTTGGAGAGAAAATGATCTGGGAAAAGAAAATACAAAATTTCAGGGCCTGAGTACTGCTTGCAGCAAAGCACATCCAGCTTTCCACGGCTGAGGGAGCCACAAGATGTCTGGACTCCTGTGGGGAGTGGAGAAGAATAGCTTTTTCTGAAAGGTGATTTAGCTCTTAACAAATCTTCCTCTGGGAGCATTTCAGTTTCTAATTAAAGTGACTAAGAGCAGGTCCTTGCAATTGGCTCTGATGGTACTTGGCGCTGAGATGCTCAGTGTTGGAGAGGGGAACATGACATGACATGAGATTTGTTCTTGGTGTGGTGGCACTGGAAACACACTGAAGCTGAAACTCTCCTTTTATTTATTTTTTTTTTTTGCAACCACTCTCTTAACTGGCCTGAGTGCTGACATGTAGGACAGGGTAGACACAGGAAAAAGTTGAGCTGCTTCGTATTGAGTTTACTCCAGCAAACAGCCTCTCCCTGACCTTCCTTTCCACTGTGCTCCAGACTATGCCACTCAAGACCTTCTGCTGCCTCTCTAGTCCCACACAAAAACCTATGGAAGGGCAGGGCTACCACCTGGAGCTGGGGCTTGGAGAAAATATTCAAAGGCCCAAGTGCCTTAAAAGGCTGGATTGGAGTTTTCATACATGGCTTTGAACCAGAGCTTTAAAAGTGTGTAGGAGGCTGAATGGTGAACATTCAGGCTGAACCTGCTTGAGCTTTTGAAACATCTGAAGTCTAAAAAGGTATTGAAATCAATAGATATTAGGAACTGCAACAATTCTGGAATTCTCAGGTGATGTCAACCTTTACTTGTGTTTAAGCCTAAAAATCGAGCAGGACATTGACAAAGGCAGCTTTAGGAACTGATGGTCCCTGACTACACTTTGGGTGTGCTTTCACTAAATGGAGAGAGGTTGGCAGGAGTCTCCCTGTGCCCTTTCAATGGCCCCCTTTGTCCAGAAACTACAGAAGAGACTTCGGATATGTAACCATTACTATGCTCTATCAGCTCTATAAGCACCCACCAGAGCAGGTTTTGATGAGACATTGGCTCTGCCTTGTTGAAAAGAAAATTTCAGTTTCTGAAAGCCATTTTGAAAGCACTGCCCTCGGTTCCTGCAGAGCCTCAGAAACTGTCAAATTGACACTTTACTTATTATTTTTCTTTCTACTTACATCAATACTTCTGAAAAGAATCTGGGCACATAAAGGCTGCAGACTCCCTGAGGCCTCTTTGGAATTGACACAGCTCTTATACATCAAATGGATTATTTTTTCAGTTAACCCCTTGGTTCCACATGGAAAACTTGACCAGCCAAGACATGCTATAAACACGAATAAAACCCAAGGAAATTGGGTTCTAAAAGCAAATGCAAATTGATAAAGAAATAAATCCATTTAAAAGAGTTATTCAAATTGTTCAGAGAAAAAATAGTAAGATATTTAATCTTTTAAATAAAAATTGCAACTTATTTTGAAGTGTACCCTAGACTTCAGGCAAGGAGCACAGACTGAACACAACTGCATACATTTGTTTTCCTGGGTGCAATAGGCTACACTGATGTTCCAAATGCTGCACAAGCTTGTATTACCAGAGTCCTGTGATTCCCAATTTTCTCCAATATCTCAATCAGCCTTCTAAATCTTACCTGAAGTTGAGCTTTTTTCCTGTAAGACAAGACTTTTCAGTTTCCTTTCTTACATATTGCTGATTTACTATGTAAACAGACTCAGTATCCTTTGGGATACTTGCCTTGATTGACAGCAGCTTATTCTGAAGTTTTCTATGCTTTGAAAAGCTGAAGTGGCACTTCATTTATCCTTGGATTGTGACCAACATTGAAAACACGAATGCAATGCTGTCACCAACGTGGCCACTCTGCTACATAAAAAAGTTGAGTACATGTCTAGGATGTATTACTAATTTTTTTATTAATAGATTTTTAGATGTAATTAATAGAATTTTTTAGCCTATGCAGGCAGATATTCATTCATTTGCAGAGTAGTCCTACAAACCAATTGCAGGAAGTAATATCCCCTCCCCACAATTCCTACTGCTCATACAGATAAAAGAAAAATTTGGAAAGAGGTCTCTCTCTTCTGGAATTACAGGAGCAGCCAGCAAAACCACACCTTTTCAAATCCCTTCAGGGAATGACAGCATGAGAAATGTTCAGGAAGACAAACCAGGCCTCTCATGTCATTAAAGAATGTTGATCAATGACACACACAAGCACCTCCAGCATCTTCTTGTCATGAAGCATAAGGTCTGAGGGCAGTACCCTAGAAACATTTAGGACAGACCACCAAATCTTTACCAGCATCTACATTTTCAAATCCTCTCTAATCTCTTTTAGAAAAGAGGCAGTTCTGCCTTGTGGTTTGAAAAAGAAAGGAAGTAATTTGGCTTTCTATCAGCTATCTTGCAGAAAAAAAATCCACTGCTTTTCAGCTGTCTCACTCTCCTCTTTCCCATAAACTAATCATCAGCATGTTCTTTCCCATCCCAAAGCAATGTCATGCACCAATACAAGACTTTTACAGCAGGAGAGACTGAGAAATAATCACCTTTGTTATCTTATTCAAATTCTTCTTGTGCTATGAAATAAACAGTGGTTACCATTTTTCCCCTTCCTTGTTTCCTTTTAATCTATGGTTGGCTAATTATTACAAATATATCACAGAACACACGGGACAGATGTACCAAAATTAAGGCTATTTTTACATTCCCTTTTTTCATTCATTAGTATGTTTGACCATCAAATGAACTGTCGTGAGAAGAATGAGTTCTACTTTTCCTGGGTTGTTTTTTTTTCCATTCTGGCTTTGGGAACTAGGGATAATTTACCCTCACTGTCGAAGCACTTTGAAACTCAGCCTCAGATCATACTGAGAACAAAACAGAGAAATACCTGTTCATTCATAAATTTTTACTAGTGGTGAGAGCAACGAAAAGTCTCTAATTGTTCAAGCAGGGGGCAGTGTAACGCTGATTTTCAACAAGCAGTTCTATTAAAAAGAGAAAAAAGCTTTGAAAAGAACTAGTAATCTCTGTTCTGGCTGTATTTCATTTTCCCCTACTGATGCACCCTTTTCAATGCTCACTTCATAGTTATCTCAAGAGAGGAAACAACGTGTAGAGAAGGACTCCTGACAACCATCCGACTCTGCAAGCTGCAACAGGCATAGTACACTGTCCCATATTTACACCTTTCACTTTTTTCTTTTTTTTTTTTTAAATTTATTTCACCTTGGCCACACTGCTCTCACCACAAACAAACCCTTAAAAAATTCATCCAGCTACAAAACAAGGCGTCAGCACGGCTCCAAACCATGTGGCTGGTAACAAACAAAAAGCCCTTCGCGTTACACTGAAGCCAAGCACAAATTCCAAGGGTAAAAAGCCAAACCGATTTCCCACTCAGCCAACCCTCCTCACTCACACCAGCCCATCCTAAGGCTTGTAGGACACCGAGCCGCCCCGAGACGTCTGCAACCCCCACAAGACTTCCCAGTGCCTAAGTAAGGAGCGGCATCAGAGCCAGGGGAGCGGAGAGGAGAAGGGCTGGGGCAGGGGCGCAACACCCCGGTCAGCATCTTACATGTGCGCGTCGGGGCCGCTCCGCTTCAGTGCCGGGGCGCGGGGCGGGCGCGGCCGCGCATGGCCGCGGTGCTGTCCGCGGTGCTGGAGCTGCGNGGCGCTGTCCGCGGTGCTGAACATCCGCTCAGCTCGGCAGGACGGCCCGGGCGCTGTCCGCGGTGCTGCAGCCGCCGCCGGCGAGGCCGAGGACGCGGCTCATCCTTATCCCCTCGGCGCCGCTGGGGCACGGCTCCCCGGGAGCGCCCGGGATTCGCTTTCTGGAGGAAGAGTCGGCTGCGAGCTTGGCATGAGAGTTGCCTTGTCCTCGCGGTCTTCCCTCCCTCTCTTCCCACGCCGTCGTCCTCCTGTAGGTGTGGATTCGATGCTGTTTTGGGCGCGCCCCCTTCTCAGCCGGAGGTGGGCGAGTGGCCCAGAGCCCTCCCAAGGGCTGCCCCGAGCAGGCGTGGCGAGAGAACCTTCCCGGAGAGGGCAGGGCTGCCTGCAGGCTGCCCAGGGGCGGGGGGCTCCGTCGGGAGCTTTCCCCCTCACATGCCACACGCCGGGCTCAGCCGGCTGTGCCGCCCCTCCGCTGGGAGTGGTTGGAGCCGCTGCTCCCCATCTGCCGTGCCCAGGCTGAGACTGTTTTATCCCTTACCTAGGAGATCTTGTCTCTTAGGAGGCGGCGGAGCAGGGGTGTGTGTTCGTGTGTGCTGGGAGTGGAGGGAAAGGGAGAGTGAAACCAACATGCAAAATAATCACTCAATTCAATCCATCCCCTCCCTTGCTGGCAGACGAGAGCTGCCAGAACAACTTCAAACTGCATCCAGGAGCACTGGTGCATCATTCTGCACTCTGTTCCAAGGGCTAAGAGCAGGCGTTCTTCCCATGATCACCATCCAGGATGCTCCCACTGCTTCCCACACAGCTCCACTCACACAGAGTTCTCCAAGCCCGTGACCTTCCATGTCCTTCCCCACTGGTGCAATTGCCCTGCCCACCTGCTTTGCCTTACCGGGATGCAGGGATCCCCACCTCATCATGCACCCCATTACAATTGCCAAACAATGCCAGCCCACCTCACCCGCTGTGTCTCTGAGAGTTGAAGCCTGGAGGAAGCCCTCTGCTTGGAGAGATGATGGTGGGAGCAGTCCAGGGCTCTCTGAATGCCACACAAGAGAGGATGGCAGAATGTTGATTTGCCCGAAGTTCTCCTTCTGCCACCCCCTCACAGCACAGGATGAAGTGAGAGCACGGATTAAGAGGAGATATTTCACCATGTTTCAGTCTCAAATCTGTGTAATCAGCTGAGGGTGTTATTTGATTGAAACACCTGAGGGCACTGACCATTTTGGCAAGGACCACGGAAAGCCTGGTGTGGCTTCTGTTATGGCAGTATAAACACATCCCAGACAATGCCTTTCACAAAACTTTAAAGTGACTGATGCAGGAGTTTCATCCCACATCCTTGGGCAATGAAATTAGTTTCACCAGCCTGAGCGGTCCTCACAATTGTGAGGAGGGCAAATCTTCCTACAGAGAGGTTTTGTCTTGAATAAGGGGGAGAGAATATTAACCCCTAACGATCATGGGCAGCAGCCATACCTGCAGGATTCACTGCACTCTGTTTTGACAGTCAGTACCTCTTGTTCTGTCAAATGCACCTATTGCTTTGGTCTTGCCCCATTTAGGGCTTCTTGGAGTTCACTGACAAATTACTGAGGGCCCATATTGGCAAACATATGAGAAGAGTGTATATAAAGCTGGGGAAAGAAGGAGGAAGGGGAGAATGTCTGGAGTGGGGTTTGTCTTCCCAAATCACTGTAATGTGGGATGGAGCTCTGCTTTCCTGGAGATGGCTGAGCAGCTGCCTGTCCATGGGAAGTGGTGAATGAATTTGAATGAATTCCCTTTTTTGGGGGAGTTGTTTGCGTGTGTGGTTCTTGCTTTACCTGTTAAAGTGTCTTTATCTGTACCCACAAGTTTTCTCACATTTACCCTCCTAGTTCTCTCCCCTATCCCATTGGAGGGGAGTGCGTGAGTGGCTGTGTGGGGATGAACTTTCACTCAGGGTTAAACCACGGTAGTGAGACTCTTTCTCCTTCAGTCTGTCTCTATAACAAACTGATAAAAAATCAAATGTGTTTATAGGCTCTTACGTGAAAAATATTCATTTATCTTTCATTTCTAAGACTTGGGAATACTCGCAAAAGGTAAATTTATTCACTTTTTTTTGTTTTAAATTGGGTAGATAGGACAGGGAAGTTAGACAAAACCAGCCTTTTTTTCATTTATCTTATTCAGACACAGTTTTCCAGGTCGTCTGAAAAATATTAATTTTAGAATAGATCATGGAATTGATTTAACCATGTATATGTAATCTTTCTCACAAATATATCCTGGAAAATATTGAGATATGGAATCTATGTACTACATTACTGCTCCATGTGTCTGTAGAGTTGCAATTACATCTCCTGATCCTTTTGAGTTGTAACTTCACTGGAAAATATTCACTATTTATAGTTTTTTGCTCATATTTTTTTTTTCTTCTATAAAGAAAAAAAAAAAAACCCAACCAAAAAACCCTCAAGCTCCAGCAATGTCTAGCACTGTTATCAGGAGGACCTTCTTAATAATCTTAATAATCAACAGCTTACCACTCCATAAATCTGCAGCTGATAAAATCCTGACAGCACTCCCAATTGCAATTAATTATGCCAGATTAACATGAGAAGCCAAAAGAGTGAGAGGGAAAAAGGGGACTGAGGAAGTCTGTAGTCTGTTATTATCAATGCACAATAAAAGTGTACAAAGTACTCTCGTAGGTCTCTGGTAAGCCCAGCTCAGAATCAATGGAAACCCACAGCCTCACAACCAAGAAATCTTACACTTAGTTCTTTTAAAAGGCATTTAACAAAAGGTTCTGAACTTCTGCAAGTTGCCTTTCATCATGATTAACTTTGCATTTTGCTATTGCAACAGTTTCTTATGAAAAGAGTGTGCTGAGAAATCTATTTCTAATATTATACAAAACACTTCTGACTAAAGTCTTATTGACTTAAATTATAGAAAACTTGTGGGTTTTTTCCTGCAAATCATCAAATATTTGCACTCTTTTAAAGTGCACCAAAAATGTTCTTGCCTCACTGGGGGCAAGAACAATTCTTGCATGAAAGAATCAAGCTGTTAATTACTTCATCTCCCCCATGCCTTTAACTAAACTGAGCTAAACGAAACAAAATAAAAATGCATGGAACAGTTGCATCCCACCAAAACTAAGTAAGTCCATATTTCTCTGCGGAATCAAAAACATGGAAAAAATTAAGCAATTTCAGGAGTCATGGAATTGTAGTTATGTCATGGCATTGAAGGAATATTGAGACTTCAAAATGTCTCTCAAGGTTTGTAGTTTTGAAAGCTTTTCAGTTCTTATTAGGTTCAGAATTCTCCTCAAATATTATTGTATTCCCAGGCATGTTGAAGGAAGAGAACTGCAGCTTCTTAACATATTCATGTTAAGTAAAGCTCTACTTCTGTTTGCTCAGGTCTGATGTTTCCGACAGTAATACATCCACCAGCATGAAAAGACTGAAGAAAGATTTTTGGGGAGAAAAGCTTAAATTAAATGGAAAGAGTTAGAAATAATGATATTAAACTTTTGATTGATTTAAGAGTAGTTAATTGCGCAGTTACTCATCAGAGTAATTTCTCCTGTCTCATAATCATTTCCACCCCCTTACTACTGTCATAACCAGATCAAACAAGAAGACAAATGGAAGTTCAATAATTTGTCGGAAGAACTTTTTCTTCTATTGATAAACATTTTGTCATTACCATTGATAAACAATTATGTCCAGACACTACTGTATTGTTTAGTCACCAAAAAACTTGACTTGATCCTTCCTTCAAACACATGCCTGTGTTAAGCACCAACTTTTCAAACTACTTCAGCTAAAATATAAACAATAAAGAAAAAACCATGAAGAGTATGAACTAAGTTGATATGGTTCCACCTTTTTTTTTCCCTCTTTTATTGCCCTGCCCTGCTCCTGTTCCTCAGGCCTGAAACAACAACCAAAGGACGAGGAGAGAAACAGCAGAGAGTTCTACTGTGTTTTTGGAGAAGCCAATGAAGAAAGGTGAGGAATGGCTCAAACTCGTCAATATTTATAACTCATTAAAGACATGGGAAACCAAAAGCACATTGAATTTCCTACCAAGCCCACACAGAACCAGCTGTACCAACATCCTGCTGCTAATATCCCTCTAGATATTAGTACATAGGCCTATCTTGCATAATCTCTGAAAATTCAAGGAGATAATTCCAACAGATATAATATGTATTCTTAATTATTTCAGGAATGGTACCCACCTGAACCAGCTTTGACCTAGGGGTGAAGGGCAAAATATTGCTTTACATCTTTATATTGCTTCCACCATCTCATGAATTTTCCATTCTCCAGAGCTATTGGCTGGGATGACTGGCAGCTTACAAGGGTATCTATGAATAGTAACCCCGTTGGCTGTACAATCTCATCTAATATCCTTCCATATAAAAAAGTGAAATAAATGCCAAAGTCTCCTCACATTAGAAAACATAATAAGCTGAATACATTTTTATTACTCACTCTCTGTCTAGCCTCTGTGAACCTTTATATTGAAGACAGTTTTATTCACTTTAGTGTCTTTTTTTTCCTCTTTAAACTTCTTTTACTGACCCAACTGCTTCAGGATAACTTTACTAAGACTAGCAGCAAAATCTGTCCCAACAAAGAAAACATTAATCATAAAAAAGTGATAGCCCTCAGACAAAAGAAGCAGCAGGGGAACAAAAGTGATGGGTTCATTTAAGATACTAACAGTATATGATTGGTCTGTCAAGAATTTGTGTCTTTTAACCCATTTTATTTCAAAAATGATTTATATGGTAATCAGATCTGGTGTGAATTTTTCCCATTACAAGGGCATGTCAAAAAAAAAGGTCTTCTGTTAATAAATTGGACAGTTAACACCTGAATCAGAAGAAACTCTGGAATGCAAGCAAACATTTAAATTCTTAGAGTAACTCATCGTCATTATAAAGTTACAAATACAAGAAAAAAAAGTATTTACAAGTTAGAAAGTGGAGAAGTTTAAACTGGAAAGGTAGAAATTCTGTTACTTCCTTTTAATAAGCATAACCGTTCCCTTAAAATAAAGACTGCTTTCCTTCTAAAAGTTATGAGTAGGTTTTGTCAAGGTCATATCAAAGACAGTGATGTTTCTAATCCTATCTTCTGTACATATCTCGGCTGCAGAGGCCATTGTAGCCGTATTTTTTGATGCTCATTTTAACAGCAGTGGCATTTCTTTATTCTCTGTGTGAGACATTACTGGTTGTGTATTCTTTGCTGTTTATACAAGTGCATGTGCAGGTGTTTGAGGTTTTGTTTCTCCTTCCCACCAAACAGCTGGATGATGAACTGTCACCAATCTCAGAAATTTATTTTTAAAAAAAGCTCCAAGTAGCCTTTCTGCTCTCCTCAAGTTTTACTGCTTTTTCACAACCTTTGCCAAAGCTTTCTAGAGCTTTTCTAATTTTCTCTATCCCATTTCTCTCTTTTAAGTGCTTCATTATTTTTGCTCATCTTTTCTGCATCTAAGCCATTGTTTCCTTTCTCCTGAGGGCACAGGTTAGGGATGAGTTGCCAGATGGCCAATCTTACACTTGAGCATATATTAATTAGCCTTAAACTCTTCCCATTTCCCTTCTGAATCCTTTCGCTCTGCTGTCTTTCGTAATCAGATTTTATGCAACACTTCCTGCATGCTTCCCTAACACGTTTGGGTGCAGAACCCACGGCCATTCTCCCCCATGATACTTTCATTTTCTGAATCCCACTCTAAATGCACTTAGACGTCAGAGCATATGTGTTGCTCTTATGGCATTTTCCATCCAATCTCAACATTTCTACTGAAGTGATCTAAATGACTTATATTTCAATCTAATGTTATTTCTTCCAAAAGTGTAATAGGACAGATCTGGAAGGATTTAGTCAAGTGACATTTTTCTGGAAGAAGGAAGATAAAGAAACTGAGGAGCAATAGGATAATACCTGTCACCAGTATTTAAAAAAAAAAAAATTGAAAAATTATTCTGTGTACAGGTAGCACTTATTATATGTTTCATTAATTCTTTTCTCTCTCAGACCTTCTCAGGGTTTTTTATAGCATTCAGTTAGGGTTTTTTTTGGTTCCTCTCTTCACAGTATTGTAAATTGGCAGAATTTCAAGGAAAAAGCATTTTATTCTAATTGCATAGTGGAGAACATTTACGTCTGTTAATGCCAAATCCTCCTCTACACTGAAATGAAATAACTACTTAAGGGAAAAGAAGCTCAGAAGGTACAAAATTGCATACAACTGTGTGATTACTAGAGAGAATTCAGAGTCATCATGCAATTGTTCAATATTTTTATTTCCTTATAAGTATTCCCATGGACAAAATTATCAATAAGACTTCTCACTAAAACATTGTACATACAGAAAAAACAATGTAAGACTTATTGCTAATTCATTTTCATGAGAATCAATGAACAAGAATATGCTGAAAGTCAGCATTTCAAAATACTGTTCTGAATCTGCCTTGGTTTTGGCCTTTCTTCCTCTCTGAAGCATTTTTGTAAACAGTGTTATCACCAGCCCAAGCTCGTCTAAAGCCCATCTGCTCACGGATGCTGATGTGATGCCAGTGCCCTTGGAGTTATCAGCTAAAGCAAACTGGTGAAGGTGAACTTTCCAGCAGTACGTAAAAGACTTCAAATTTTAAAAAAAGATCAAAACTAGTTATTTAAGATATTTCAAAACCAAGAAAGTTGTTAGAAACCATTCACAAACAGCCGCCCTTGGAAATAGCACACTGTGATCGGCAGTGTTTGAGAGCAAGGCCACACAATGGCCTTTTTTTGGTTTTGAGACAGTGACAATGGTGAAGGATTGGCTCAAGCACAGATCTCTCTATCTGAAGGAAAAATTCCTGAAGTAACTTACAATTTTGTACAGGAGAATAAAGTCCCTCTCAGCAGCCTCCAGAGTCAACAGGAGGAGGTAAAACATTTCAGATTGACCACAGAAAGCAGATGAGTGAAAAGTTTATTTAAACTGCACCAAATTTAGCCTGGAGAAATCCAATGTATTTTCCAAAGTGTTGGACGTAATATATCTACTCATTGAGTGAACAAAAGAGAAAATGAACAAAAATGACAGTTTAGTTCACAAAACCCCTAGCAAATTCCTTGTCCACAGGATGCTGAATGAAATCAACAGACTCCAGACACTGTACTGATTTAATTTGTTCCTTCTTTGATCTTCCATCCCAAACACTTTAATCCCTAACAGTTTTTCTTTCCTTAAAACAAAATCCACAAGGGAAAGGCTGTTCTGTATAACATTGGACTGTGACCATCGTACAGCTTAGATTTGTGAGTACCTCATATTATTCTGCATTTTCAGCACAGAAGAAAAGAAGAAAAAAATCTGAAACAACCAGGTATCTTTTTGTGTGCGTGATTTAGTTCCTTTTAACAATATTTATATTAATGTCATCATTGGTGTGCTATGAAATGTGACTGGCACAGTAGAATTGAAAAAAAAACCCAAACTCAAGAAACTAAAACTAGATCTCAACAGCATTTCAAAGAGTGCCCCAATTTGATACTCGCATAAAATGAACATAACAGTAGAAACACAGATCCCAAAGTGGAACCTGCCAGTGGATGAATCCCAGTAAAGTCCTCTGAGTATCTTCCAAGTCACCAATGGTCAGAAATTGTTTGCAGAAAATAGACAATTGCTAAGCCTTCAGAAATACTTTAATAAAAAATATCCCTGTCATGCCAGCCAGACTGTGAGCTTCAGATGTGCCTAACAAAGTCCTTACTTTCAGTGATGAGAAAAAACAGCTTGAGTGACATGTTCCACAGATAGGAATCTTTCTGGACATATTCTCTAATTCAGTAAAGTCTGTTTTTCTTCCGAGGACAAGTTTTTTTGTTCAGTAAGATAACCTCATATCTGTTAAAAAAATACCCACATTAAGAAGGTATTACATAAACATTCATCTGGAGACTAATTGAAATAGTTATCAGTATTAGATATGTGATACCTGGCTTCCAACATTAAATTCTATTATGTGCTGTAAGTAGAATATGACCGGTAATAAACCCACATCAGACCCTTTTTGAAGGTTAGCAATCAATTTCTTGCCTTTCTTAAATGCCTATTTCCAGTTTGGCCACTGCCTTTGCTTCCTCAGTCTTGGATAAGAAACATTCAAGAAATGCAGCTTTTATTCCTTTACCTCATCTTTTGTACTATACACTAATACTTCAATTATATGAGATTTCTCTTATCACTCTCAGTGCAGTTCCTGGCATATGAAGTGAGCTCAGAGATAGAGTTTTAAACTGACCATGAGTTTTGATATTTGGATTAAGAAGTTGCAGTCTTAATCAAAATATCTTTCCTCCAGCCTTTGCAAGCCAGGCCTGCACCCAGCAATGCCATGGCCTGCAGTATTGATATTAAATCTCTGTTTCTCATCACAGATGGATTCAGCACAGGCAGGATGAACTTGGAGCACATATCCCAGTATGGCACAGGACAACAGCAGAGCTGGGAGGTGTCAGATTCAGCACAGGGAGTTATTTAACTTGACCATAACTTCACAGTTCAGAAACTGTGTGGTGCTTCTCTACTCAGGAACATTAGATGTGACATTTTGCAGTTCTAAAAAGCAAGGATCAGCTACCCACTGGTATTTTCACTGGGATTGTTGCTTGGTACCCAAGCAAATCAGAAGACATAACAGCCTCTTAGCAACTATTTAGCAGCCTTGCGATTGAGGGTTTAAACACTGCAAATTCCTTCAACACCAGTTCAGAAGGGGACAGATGTAACTCAATACTATTGCAGTAAATCAGTGTGTGCCAATTGTCTTCAAATACCTTTCTATTCCATTGCATTAAACTACTCTGATCTACTTTGTTTTCCTCATGTGCCTAGAGCACACAATTTTTTCTCTTTACCATACTGGAAAATGAGGTTTTTGAATGACTCCCTCAGAGCATTTGACATGCATTTGATTTTAAAGGCAACAGCATTTGAGCATTCTTGACACCACATGCTTGTTTCATGATGAAAGCAAAATGTCAATAGTGTCACCTCTGAAAGGCAGGAAAATAGGTCTTTCACTCCACCTTGCTGAGTACAGCTGTAAGTCACTTAAAGTCACACTTGACATGCTCCTATTTTGCCAGGAAGGTTGCAAGAAAATAGGATTTATGAGCAATAGATACATGATACACTACCACAAGAAAGCAGTAAAAACTTAACATACCTTTCAAACAATATTGAAAGGCTTGGAAATCTCTCCTGCCTTTTACATTCTGAATTTTGTGTCAAATCTTTGTGAATGTAACTGGTGCGATAAACACCTTGTGTTTATATTCTGATTTTAATCTATGTAACAATCAACTGTGACATTTAAGAATCTTGCATGAAGTGAGTGAGTTTTGAGTAATTTGGTCTCTGTTGTTGATAGGTAGAAAATATACAAATATTTGAGCAAAGGAGGAACAACTCTCACACTAATTTTTTTTCCAAACATCATTACAAAAGTGTATTGCATTCTACATAAAAGGCAATATAAAATAGAACATACTGAACCCAGAATGCCAATTTCTTTCCAGAACACATCTGTGTTTGTTTAATATCTCTGCTCCACATAACCTTCCCTGCCCTTCAGAAAGGGATGGTACTGACTAAAGGACATAGGTGGGAGAACATTCTCTTCTTTTTTTGATTAGACATTTATTTGGGAGGAAAAAATGTGATCATTGAAATAGTGGTGGAAAGTAGGTGTGCTCTTTTTTCCTTTCCTGTGTCGTTCTGCTTGGACCCAGGGATCAGATAACTATTTATTCTTCAAACAATGCCGCAACTACCCAAGTAGGTTAGAGGACAGATCCATATGTGGTAAGAGCAGGAAAAAGTGAAAGAAGATTCCTTTTGCTCAAACACAAGTTGGGCAGATAACAGTCTGACAAAGTATGCACCAGTTTTCCACTGAAAACTTTTGAAATTGTATTTTTTTTAAATGCCAGTCATTGCTTTTAGCCAGTTTGTTTTATATTCCTCTAACCTACTTTGTTTTGATTATATATGAGCCTTCTCATTAGACCCCAGGATTTAATTTCTCCCCAAATTAAAGCAATGAGCTGAAAGAGTAAAATCCATAGCATCACACAGACTTCATACAGTGGTCTACCCAAACCTGCCTCAGTATGCCCGCCTGGGAGCATTCTTATGCTGTGTATTCTTTTCAAAGACCTTCAGATCACATTTTGGGCATAATTTGTGTCTTCCCTTTGTACTTAAAAACAAACGCTTTCCTGAACAACCCTTTCCTTATCATTGGGGATAACAGTCGTGGTAAGGATCCTCCTTTCCTCCCCAGCCTGGTGTCACTGCTGACCACAGTCTGCACAATTCATGATCACTAATGCGAGCAGCACACTTACCTGTCAGTCTGTACTATTTGCCTCCCTCCTCTATTTACTGTTCAAGACAAGCAATTGGGGGAAGCTATGAATGATGAGGTTTAATTAAGCTGCAACTCCATTAACTGAGATCCCCCAGGAATTACCCAGCAATTATTCACCTGCAGCAGGCCTTGCTTCCTTCTGTCTTTGCCACCTAATGAAGGGAGCTTCCATTGATCCCCCACAACCCAGCCTGAGCTCTGCCTTTCCACAAGTTTCCTTCTGCGTGAGAAGCTTGTTGCTGTAGCAAATCTCTGCCTCCTTTCTGTACCTCCTGGGGATGGGATTCATCTTACCTGATGTTAGGAGTTTAGAGAGAGGATGTAGTGGCAATGTGAACTGCACCTGCACCCTCTCTTTGCCATCGCAGGAAAGAATGAAGCACTCCCGGGGTGAGATGTGCTTTGCTTGGATGCCTTAAATCTATTCCCAGCATACCTCTTCTCCTCCTGACAAGACATTAATGCAGACAATGATTTAAGGTGTAGTTATAGACATCTGAGTCGGAAAGGACAAATCCCACTTTTAAAGAATCAAGTTACTATTTATAGAATACCTAATTGGTAGTAGGTGAGGCTCAGACTGAAAACTTGCCACAAGGTGATTGTCCTACATGCATCCATCCAGCAAAATGATCCTGAATTTAGAGAGTTAGCAATTGATTAATACCAGAAACAAGTTTATTCACCACATATAGATGTTTCATCTTCCATAACTTCAGAAAACAATATTTAGGGGGATTGCATAATTTCTAAATTTCTTTCACAAAAAAGGTCTAGATAATTTACAGTCTACCTATCCTATTGTCTTTTTGACCCAAATCAAGCCTGACAGCTCCTTTGAGCCTTGGCTGCTTTTCCAAAACCTTAGATCTGTTTAGAAGTCTTTCCCTGAAACACAGCAATCATACTATCACCCTAAACCTTTCTCTGTCCTGATACTCCACTTTAAACCTCAAACTGCTTTCAGTCCTTCTTGTTGAAGCCAGTAGTCAATGACCTGTCACTTTTAAATTCTTCTTTCAAGCTCAGCCAAAAAAATTGCAATCTCAGCTCTAGAAAAGTGAGACCAAACTGCATGAGCATGAAACCTGATTGTTTTAACTCTCCTTTTATGCCAACCAGAAAGAAGTCAGTATTTTGTAAATAAATTGTCTGGATAGACATCTGCTGTACAAAAATATTACCAAAAAAATTACCCAAATGCAATTACTGTGGATTCTGCACTTGCGGTTGAGCTTGCATGGCTTAATGAATAACACATGGTTACTGATGCTTTATCTATTATCATAATTTCACAGTGATGATGGGAATAAAGATTATGAAATGAAAATCCTCTTTCTAATGATCATTTAAACAAACAGACAGGCCAGATTTTCCTGATCTGTACAAGGCTTGTTTGTGCTTTGTCTGGAATCGGTAGAAGTTTTGTGGCAAAATCCCTGGGATTAAGTAAAGTTTCAAATGAACCCAGATTAATTTTTTAAAAAATCTTCGAATAATCACAGACCAACTGAGCATTATTGGGGTGGTCCACATAACCTGATGGCATAACACAGCTTTCAGTCTAGCACATCCTAACATGGCACTGCACAGACAAGAGCCAAAGCTTTCTGGGAGAAACAAAATGAATCTGTGTTGCTCTCGGAGTTGTCTTCACAGACCATCACTGGAAAACAATGTCAATCATGTGAGCAACATCACTGTAGAAGGCTGATTTCATCAGAGGTGTGATTTTCGATTCATCCCGTCTCATTTCGACTTTAGGAGGTGCTTCATCGTATTAAGACAAAGTTGTGGCCAAGGCCCATAAAATACAGCATTAAATAAATCATCTTTCTATGACCAGTCTTATTTGTTAGCATCTGTACATCTTAAAGCAGTAGAAAAAGAATGTTCTGTAAACTTTTGTGGTATGCATTCCATCCACAACCAGTTTTGATAGCCAGATAAAGAGCCCTTATCTCCCCGAAACACAGGTAGACAGTCTTGTCAATAAGAGATGATTCATGAAAGCCATTTGCTTTACCCTGTTCTTCTGAGAAACTTGGAAGGGTGAGAAGGTGCATTTTACAGAGATTTATCAAGGTGATAATGGGAGGAGAGAGAAATCTTTCTTTTTCAAAGTTCTAATGGAAATCTATCACTATTTCCTCCACCAGTTCAGAATTTTAAGAGAATACTCGAAGGATGACCGGTGAGTTTGTCCATCTATGCAGTGCACACAATACATAGGAATCCCGGGGCACTATTTAGCAGAATCTCTGGCTCAGTGGCACCAGAAAATGGCCAAAGGTCTGAAATAAAATTAAATCCAGTAGGCAGAAGGAGTTCTGAGTTCACAGAGCTTCCCTTGAGGCTGATTACCCACAGCACCTCCAGACAGTGTGAATGATGCTCCTCCTGATGCTTTCCTGTCCATCTTTTTCTCATAAAGATGCTGAGTTGATAAATGGAGACGGATTCATGTATTTTGGTTCACATTTATGACAAGCTCAAATTTTTTAAAATGTTTTTTTCATGCTTATTTTGTAAAAGGCTAAGCACAGTCAGAACCTAAAGCTTTCTCTGCTGAGTGGTTTCCATGGAAAGATTTAGAAGGTGGCAGTGGAGGTCCTGCTCTGGCTCACATCGAGGAAATATGCCTTTTCAAAGCTCTTTTCTAAAGTATTCTCTTTCAGGAAATGGGAGTGTTTTTAGCTGAACCAACCTGAGCAATTTGTACAGAGGTCACTGTGGCCACTTTCTGCTTTCAGATTTATTTCAGTTTTGACAAACTCTGCACACCACCTGCTTCTCCAGTCTGCTGCCTTAACTATGAGAAGGGTGAGAATCTTTTTCCTCTACCCACTTAGAATACTGAATTAAGGAGGAAAATCTCCCTGCTTTGTTCACAATAGGTCTTTCAAATATTACTGTTTAGACTGCAGAAAAGAAGAACAGAAGAGTAATTATTCCTTCTAAAAATGCAGAGATTATAAGATTGTTTTAGTATGTCAAAACCTCAAATAAAACAGCTTCAAAGAGAAATGTTTTCGGAGCATGGGCAAAATCCTTGTTACATCAAATTTGAATCTGTTGTAGGGTGGCTGCCAAGGCAGCTCCTGTCTTTAAGCAGAAATCCTGAGCAAACATCCCTAGCAGCTTGTCTTTGTATTTCATTTTGTTACAGAGAACAGGAAAACCAACACATCACTGCTACAGCTCCATTCCTTCCTGGGGCCAAAATCAGAGCAGTGCTCCCTGTGTTGGGAACAGAACCCTCTCTTCCACTGCAGCAACTACAACAGAGGATGTGCCACAAGGCTGGAGCCAGCCCTGTGCAGGCAGATAAACATCTGAATGCAGTTTCCAGATATGGCAACTTTGTGATTTTTCACTTTAAACTGATTTTCAGAAATGACCAGAAAGCAAATCCAACAAGAGATTTTTTTTTTATTTTTTTTTTTGGGAGATTGAAGGGAATGGTACAGCTGCAGCCCCTTGGAAGCCTAATGGGAAAACAAATTCCATATGAACTGAGGAGTGGATAATTATGTGTTGCCTAAGAAAAAGAAAAACTGTTCCCTCCTAGAGCTTATTTTGTTTTGGACTTAAGTACTGCCGGCGAATTTCTGTTGAGGAAAAATGATGGGAGAAGAGGAAAGTGGGCAGGAGAAGCTACACAGGGGTTTGTATACAGGAAAGAGAAAATATAGCAGATTAATTTAATAGAATCATAAAATATTTTGGGTTGGAAGAGACCTTATAGATCACCTAGCTCCAACCCTCCATGTATGGGCAGGAAATCCGGCTTTTTCTCATGTAAAAACAGGTATTTTGGAGATGGTGAAATAGTTATTAAATGAAAGAGATAGAAATATGCCTATTAAAGAGGGATTTAGAGTGATACATATGAGTCAACAGAGAAATAAAAAGGTGTTTTAAGGGAAAAAATACATTCCTAATCATGTTTCAGCAGATAAATACATGGATCATAGAAGGCCACAATGGCTCCTAAAAACCAACAGCAGTAGGCAAAGGGAGATGAGGCAAAACTGCAGGAGGCTTCTTAATGGTGCTTGAAACTAAGAAAAAAAAGCAAGAGCAAAACAAAGAGAAAAAATCCATTTGAAATCATGCAGAGATTGGAAAGAATATGAAAACCAGGTTCCTCTTAAACTGTGATTACAGTGACAAGAGGGTTTTTCAGGGACATGCTCTCCCACAGTCTGCTCTGGAGGCGGTCAGAAGTGCACGAGTCAGGCAGAGTCATTCTGAGGACAAAACCGAGCTGGCTTCAGGTTGGAAAACCTTGAGGTAGCTCAGGGCAGAAAACTCACAGAACTAGTTCAGCACTAGCCTGGATGGAAAGTAAAGGAATTTCTTGGCTGAAGAAAAAAATGAGGCAAGACACAAACCCAAGAGAGTCAGGTCACAACAGCTATGCAATTAATAAAGGAAATTTTATCAAGGACTGCTGTGTTCACTTGAGGTCACACATCTCAAATTCACAGAATAAAAGGCTGGTTGAGGTTAGAAGGGACATCTGGAGCTCATATGGTCCAAGACCCTGCTCCAGCAGGGCCACCTAGAGCCAGCAGCCCAGGACTGTGCCCAGACAGCTTTCCAGTGCCTCTGAGGGTGCAAACCTCTCTGTGCCAGGGCTCAGTCACTCTCACAGCAAAAATTCATTTCCTTATGCATTAACAGCCCTACTAGATGGTTTGGCACTGGACATCTTTAATTCCAGGGGTGTGAAATATAACCTTCAATCAACTCAGCATGCATTTTTCTTCCAGAACTGAGTCTTCAGACCCCTGAATCTCAACAGCAAGTCCTACACATAGCTTTAAAATTGGATAGTGGGTAGGACATACTGCTTATAATTCTCTTTTAACCTTGGCTGAACTGCTTCCTTTAAACTGCTGCTGCAGTCACTGAATTTGCCTTTCCATCATGACCAGTTGGTGGGATTTTATTTTGCTTGCATGTTTTGGCTCTTTTTGGGTTTTTTAGGGTTTATTGTTTGAGAGTTTATTGCTGCTTAATTGTTTCTTCTCTTTTGAGTGGTGGAAGCAAAGATCCACATCCCAGTGATGCACTCAAGGGCACCAGCCCTGAGGATATCCTTGCAGTGGCTGTGTCACCGGGGCTGGGGACAGACATGGGCCAGGATGGGTATCAGGAGACTGCTAATGGCACAAAATCAGCTCTGTGCTCCAGAAACATGAGCTTTCTCACAGGACACACAAATGCAGCGCGCTGGGAAGTTGCGTGTGAGGACTTGTGCTTTTACAGATAAGGAACAGGCTCCCGGCAGGCAGCTGACCTACATTTTCAGCTGGAGAGGTAGAGCTGACCCACAGGGAGTTGCATCTAACTTACCAACACAGAGGGAGTGCTGCTCAAATGGACTGTGCCTTTTAAAGTGCCAGACTGAGCTGGAGCAGCTACACGGGGATAGGCTTTGTTCCTGCTGCCACACATAAAAAGCAAACAAGATCAATACTTAATTACCAAGGATTATCCGTAATTGGCAATATCGTTTATGTAAAATGAAGTTTGCACGGTTTTCAGCACAGTATACACTCCTTAGTGACTAACAAAGTTTTTTTTCCTTTCCCAATCTCATTTAAGCAATGCCAGCCCCACTTCTGTCCTGGTTACCAGCAAATGGATCAGCTGCTCCAAGGTAAAAATTCAGTTCAGAACTAAAAAAAAATCTGCTCTATTCACAATTTTAAGGGAAGATTATTTTCATAAACACTAGACCTGCCTTTTTAGAGATTTGATGTGTTATTGACAGCCATACAAGTCAGGTTATGCAGATGGAAGAGATGCTGCCTTTTTTAGGCATAATTAACATTTCATTTCCTATCAAACAATTTCCCCATCATGTTGAGCACCACCAGAGCAATAGGAGCATTCAAAAGAATGCTTCATTGCAGATCTATGCTATTACAAAAACCCCAAAAAACCCAAAAAAACCCCTAAGCAATTCCTGAACTAAGGGGTTTTTTGCGCTCTTTTTTTTCTTTTTGTTATTGTGGTTTTTTTGTGTGCAGTGATTAATCTAGTAATTACTGAATTAATACCAGGTAGCACATCTAAAGATTTAGGAAACCTTCAACTCTATATATTTTCTAGTGTTATTTAATTCCTCTCAGGGACTTATGAAGTTACCTTATTAAAGCTCTTGCAGATGGGAAATTTTTAGTGAATAACATAACAGACAGGAGACCAGCAATCTCCTTGGGTTTTCCCAAACAACTGGGGATGGTTTCCTGCTGTCCGCATCTCCTTGCTGCATGTGCACAGCAGCCCTGTTGAGCTTCTGAGGGGCAAGAAAGGGGAGATGAATCTCCTGTTAGACCCATGCCAGGCTGTACTGGGATTTGGGTGGGCTGCTGAGGAAAGGGATGAGGGTCAGCAGCTCATCAGGTCACAAATCCAACCCCGAGAGTTTGAATGTCTCACACCTTCAGAGGATTATTGCAGGCAGCTCTTAGCCACATCTCCTTGTTTTGAGAAAATTCCCAAGGGAATTCCTGTCAAAATTGATGCAACTCTTTAGGAAGTTAGGGGTTTAGTAGGAGGCTTTCTCCCATCTTGTGAGCTGAGGTCGCTCTGGATAACAGACAGAGGTGACATCTTCCTGTCACAAGGCTACGTGACCATTATGGGGCTTTTCTGATTACTAGGGATTCTCTGAGGATGTAAAAAGACAAACAGCCAGATTCCTGCTGAATCCTAGCCCAAAATTCATGATCCACAGGACTTTTTAGCATGACAAAGGAGACCAACACCTGACATTGTAATTTAGAAAGCTTCTCCCTGACAGGATTTAACCGCAGTTTGCCACCGACATCAGCCACTACATTAATAGACTTGATGTGTCATTTACGCTGTTCTTTCCTCCCACACGATTTCTGCAAATCATGAGCAATGCTCATTTTGCCATTCGGTGACAGCAGAATGCCCCAGCCACACTGTCTGCTGTGTGTCAGTCTCGTCACGGAGGTGAATGCACCCAGCAAAGCAGAGTGGGTTTAGAGTCTGTCACGGTGACATTTGGTGCTTGCCAGAGGTGTTTGCCACACAGGGGAACTACAGAATCCTCGCGCTGTCAATAATAACTGAAATAGGTTGTACTGTAAAACCCAGTGGTATTTCCTGTGCTAAAGCAAAGTCTCTAAAAGTCATTGTGTAACCTTGACTGTCCTTTATAGAACAACTACAGAATAAAAAGAACAAATGTTTATGACCTCTAAGTATAAAAATTTTACCTTTAAAATGCATTAACTTTGCAATTTAGATTTTCTGATTACTCTCTGATTAGCATAGAGGCGAGTGGCACCTACCCTTGGCAAACAGAAATGTCCACACCTGATGTCCACAGCAGGGCAGTTTTTAATACCCTGTACATAGTGAATGAGAATCTGCAAGAAAAGAGCTATAATTACTGTCCTTGCTAGAAAGTGGCTTTAGAAGGTTTTCAGAGTGATCAGTTATTTTCTACTTTAATAATATAACCAGTCTTTTGCCATTACAAAATCTCAGGCATATGGTGTGATTCTTGGGGTGGTCCTGTGCGGGGTCCTGTCCCGGAGTTGGACTTCAGTGATCCTTGAATATCCCTTCCAGGTCAGGGGGGTCATTCTCTGTTCATATGTCTTAACCTGGTGATCACTGGAAAGAAGTTCTAAAGAGACAATTTAATTACACTTGAGGAGCAAGAGTTCATAGTGTATTATCTAAGTTGAATAATGAACTGTGAACGGTACTAACAGCAGGGGTTTGATTTCCATGGTAATTGATGAATACAATAGAATTTCACTTGTTTAAGAAATTATCCATAGGATCGTGATTTCTCTCTTAGCTACATCCCTGAGACTCATGTAACTATCCTCAAGCAAAAAACGAAAAAACCTCAGTGAATTTTCAGACTTACTTGTCACCTTGAGATAAATATCAAAATTCAAGTAATTTCAAAGGGAGCTTGAAAAATGTAGCAATAAAATGAGAAGTATTGGGCAACCATTCATATTTATTGAAAGCGTAAAAAAGATTAATTTTCTGTATAATCAAATCCACACATAAGCATCTGTTTCTACTATTGTATTCCAATAAAAGTAAATTAAATGGTGTCAGAATTGATGGCTTTTCCTTGTGAAACAGATAACAGCCACAACTGAGTCTATGGAAATGAATCAAACTATGAGTGCAATTTATATTCTTTAAAGAGAGCAGGAAAACCCAGCAGCCATGTAAGGACAGACTATGATGGGAACTTTCCTTCATTCCCTTTACACTAAAAATGCTTTAATTATCTTCTTTAGATTTTTTTTTCCTGAGTCTTAAAAGATTAGGAATGATAATATAAGCCAGTGGCAGCCAAAGAAAAGAGAATAAAATCTCTTGTGAAGGGAAAGTTTCAGACATTGACAAATCTCCATCAGCTCCACGTATTGAAAGCATTTTTAATCTGGGCTGCTTCTTTGTGCTGCACTGCCAGATGAGTCACGGGTAGATGGAGGAGTTTGTAGTGCAGCAGACACGAAAACTGTTCCTTATTATAAACCATATAGGAAATTGCACACAGAAAAACTTTATTTAAAGACAGACACACAAAAGAGTTGCAAGAAGCTGTTTCTGCAGTCTCACTTCAGCCTCCCCAGGCTCAGACATTGCCTCACTCCTCGCAGCACCACAGTGATGCACTGACACAGCCAGCACAGGAACACCCTTTGGGGCTCGGCTCCCCGTGACTGAATCCTGAGAGAAGGCTTTGTTTTCATGTTTTAAAAATTTCTGCCTTCATTACTATTCAGCCTCTACAGGAAAGGAGACAGTGACATCCCTCAAATATCCCTGGGCTTGCACAGAATATGGCTTTGTCTTATGGCATTTACTAAACTTGTTGCTTGACTTTGCAACCCAATATTCTCAAACTGGAAGTCAAACATTCCTGCACCCTTTTCTTTTCAAAGAGAAAAAGGTTTAACTTCTTAGCATGTGTGGCCCAGTCAGCTATTCATTGGCTCCATAAGAAAAGCTGAAATTCAAGCTCTAGCCAAGTCAGGAACAGACCCCTCTTGACTCAATAAAGTCAGGCTTGACTTTGGACTTCAGTTCAAGGTCCATTACTGCTCGAGAGTTGAAGGAGCAGGCGGCAGCAGTGATTTGGGACTTACTTGGGACTCCAGGCCACAGCAATCCAGGGCATTCTGTTCCAAGTTTCTCTCCTTAATATTTGGCCCAGCAGAATGTCCTGCAAAGTGCACAGAAGGAGCAGCTGTCAATGGAAGAGCCAAGGTGGGATGGAAACCCTGGGAGAGGAATGGAGGACAAGAGCTGCCGCTGGCCGCCTCTGCCACTGCTGGGACCCCTGGCAGGTAGACAGAAACCAAGATCACTTAGACAAATATTTTGAGATCTTAGAATAAGTTAAAATATCAGCATTATTGCTGTTATTTTCAGAAGGACTTGGCCCCTGTGCAGAATGAGTTGGCCTAATGTAAAGCACGGGGCTATGTCATATTTCTGTTCTCCTGCTTAGTGCTGGGAATTAGAGGCAGAAAAGGCACAGGGGATCTCTCAGTTCTCCCAAGGTGTCTCAAATCACCTCAGAGATCTGCTACAAGGGCACTGTTTGTATTTTGATCAGGTTATGCCTGCGTGATTGCACTTTTTAGGCAAATTTTACCATTTGGAAATACATCAGCATTTGTTTACCCCTTCCATGACCTCTAATACTAATTCTGACAATTCTGCTCTAGTTGTCAGAGAGCAGCAACAGCAAGAGCTGAAACTGAAATTAGGAGCCAAAAAAACCCAGTATTTTTATGCAATGCCAAAACGTGTCTGCTTAAATTTTTATTTCTTTCCATTGCCATATTGGAAGCTAACACTGAATACAATAAAACAAAACAACTCACAGTCAATTACTTGCAAATGAAAGATCCATAGTATTTTTCTTCCCAACAAAAGGTAATAAAGGGAACAGCTACACTAAGTAATAAAGAAAATATATTTCTAATTTATGGACTGTTGGAAAAGCTATATTCATCCAGTTACTATGGGGAAATGGACTGTAGTAATAAATACTCTTTAAATATAACCAGAAAGGAAATTGAAACTTACTTAAAATAGAAAACCTTGCTATATAAACACTGCTGAATGACAGCGTCCAGATCCAAAACAAAAGGTTCCAGTTCCTGTGAGAAAAATATAAGACTGACTCATCCAAGCTCCTGATGTTAGAGCAGCTCTAAACCACAATGGCGGTGCACCACAGCATTGTGTCATCCCCACATATAATGCATTTCTGAATGTTTAAGGTGTCACACTCATCTCTCTTTCTTTAATACTTTTATTAGTACAACATGAGTTTTTTATTAGTACAACAACTTGAAGTATGTTTGATGTTCGACTAACAAGACAAAGAGACACTCCCCAAGTCACAACACAGCTCTGGCAGAGGTAGAAATAAAAGTCACACTTTACCCATAATCCAGACATTAACAGAGTTTTTTGTAGCTGACTGAGCTGGTCCTGCTCAAGGTCACCAGAGCTTTCAGCTCCTGAACAACTTGAAATGCGTGGCTTGAGCAGCGGTATAGATCTGTCCCTGTAGATCTTGCTAAGGTAAACACAGAATCTCTTCCTAAGCTGGAGGCAAAGAGTTCATTGTGAAAAAAAAATTTAAAAATGGGGTGAATATGTTGCTATCAATTTCTCATCCCTTCTCTCATACCATCAGATCGCTGCTCAAAGCCTGGTGGTGGTGCTTTGGGGCAGGGACACACACACGTTGCTTTACATTGAAAGAGAAAACTCATTGGGATGGTTTGTAGGCAATAGCCTTAAATATCCCATACAGTTTGAATAGTTTTGCAAATTATTCTGCATGGGTAAATGTAGGGAGAGAGAGGACCATGGAATTAAAGAAGAGAGAGCAGTGGAATAGGAGAATGAAAGAACAAGAAAGTAGAAGTTATCCATAGGTTTGGCTTTCATGTACACAAAAAAAATCAGATTTTAATAATAACAGAAATTTAAAATATCTTTTAGCTACTTTAAAAAGTAACACAAATGTATTTTCTTGTTCATCAAGCAAGGTTGCACACTGTACATTTGAAATTAGAACTGGTCATCAGAAAGTGGACTCAGTTGCCAAAACAGAGAAAATTTAGCTATTTAACTAATTGCTGTTTCTCTAAAACATCATAGTGACCTTTATGTATTCTTCCTTTCATGGTTTTTATCCACTCTTTCAAGCCCAGTATAGCTAAATCCAGGAATTTCCATAATCTTCCCAAATCTTCTCTTCTTTTCTCTCACTGTAGACAACTGTCATCCAGTCCTACTTCCCAGGTAATACCTTCATTTCTCCTTCTAGGTCACAGAGATTTTTATGCATCTTAACTGCAAACCTAAGAGTTTTCTAGAAAATAGAGCTTTTCCTAGATTTCCTGAGGCAAAAAGTTCTTTTTCAAGTTTTCATTTCTTTATTACGACTTTTTCCCCTTTGTTCACTCTGAATTCTGCTGCACGGATCATTTTCCTTGCATGGCCTTTGGTGTGACATCTCTATTTCCACATGTTTTACTGCCTTCCCACTACAATCTCTGCTGCCGTGAGCTGAGTGTCCATCCTTTCCTGCTCCTTCCCAGCCAGCTCACCCTTCCAGCACAGAGCACTTGGCTCTAAACCACCCACAAGCCCTCCCTCCATCTGCATCTCAAATTTCAAATTTCACAATCTTGCTTTTTCCTTACTGAGCTCCCCAAAACTTTGCTAGATCACCTTATTGTTTATTCTCAGCACCATCCCCCCCCCACCCCCCCTCCCCAATTTTTACCACTCATAGAGATTTAAGTTTTTTTGCTCTTGATAGGAGTCTGCCTTTGGGCATGTGAAGATCAGCCCCTGTCATACTGACAAATATCTTCCTATTACCTTGTTTATTCTCATCTATCTGTCAACATCCATCATATCCAGCACTCATATGCTTGGAATATTATATTTTTCAGCAGGTATTGTCTTTTTCTCTTCAAGAGACCAGTACAGCTGTGAATTTTAGGTGTTCTTCCCCTTCCAAAAGAGTTAGGTGAGTTTGTAGTAGGTCGCATAAACTGAATTTCATTTCTCTCATTAGGAAAGGGACCATGAAGCTTTAATGCAGGATCTTCTCAGTTGAGGACTACAGAAACAGGGACAAGAAAAATGTAAGAGAAATTGCAAAACTATATTAAATAGGGTTCTGTTTCATCATCTGAAAGCAAAATGCACTTGTTTAGGCTGAAAAGGGGAGAGATGGCCAGACTGGATGGGCTTGGAACAACCTGGTCCAGTGGAAGATGCCCCTGCCCATGGCAGGGGAGTGGAACTGGATGAGCTTTAAGTCCCTTCCAACTCAACTATTCTGTGATTCTATGGAAGGTGGAGGACCATGGTCTAGTTTAGAGCTGAGGGGCAAAGATTCTCTTGTGCCAGCAACTCTCATGCCAGCTCAGTGCTACTCACAGCAGGGAAATGCAGATCAGGCACAATCTGCAAAGCTACACTTTCATGTGCATGGTTTCCCTTGATCCTTTACCTATAGCAAGTAATTAGCATTTCAAATTAGACAAAGCACTATCATTTTGATAAGAAGGCTACATAAAAGGGATAAAATATGTATTTTGATTCCAGGGTTTGTTCATGTTATGTTTTCATTCGTGACTCGTGTTTTTTAATTACTTTGAATTACTATCTCAAGAAAATGTCATACATCAATCCCTAGAGCCTTCCAGCTGGATATCTGAGGGTGTATCTCTACAGGAAAAAAACTGAAATCCACATTTGCTGTACTGTGCTCTGTTCAAGATTGACAATGAAGAAAAACAGTCTAACAAGGACCCTAATTGTAAAGGGGCAGATAAATATGTATTCCCAACAGAATATCAATAATAGTAAAAATCTAGGTTTCCTTTAGCAGCAATTTCCTAGGAGACATTTCCTAAAATGTCCTGGTATTTTCCATCTCTGTAAACTCGTAGGAGGTCACCATCAGGTACAGACCCCAGAACTAAACCTGTACATTATAGTCATAAGTAGTACAAAAACACAGTAAGATGCCAGCTCTTTCCAAATGCAATCCCTCCATACAGCCAGCTGTGAGAGTGAGAAACTCTTCCTTATGGAATTTAGAGTGCTCTTTGTGCTCTTAGCGAAGGTCCAGCAGAGAAAGGCTCACTCAGTACCAAACTACTGAAACTGAGTGCTGAAAATACATCTTATTCAGTAGAAAAGAACTAAGCACAATTGCACAATCATTCAACAGACCTCTAATACCTATATTTAATCTTTTTCATTTAGACATAAAGCTATAAAGTTATAAATTTAAATTCCAACATAAGCCCTTAGTAGTTACAGTCAAAACTACACGCAAAATACTAACCATGGAAATCACTCTAATTTTCTAACCAGTTATTATTTCCATACTTCACTTTGAGATGTTTTAAGTGAATAAGAATTTTTCTTCTCCTCCTCAGGTCTAGAAGGTAGATACTAATCTCTTCACAAAGCTCCAGGGACATAATTCATTTTATAAGAAAAGAAGTAATAATACAAGTAATAGAACCATAGTGAGAGAAAAGGAGCATTGTAATTATTGTTAACAACATAGGTGTTCTTCACACACTGGAGTCCTCTCAACTTCTCTACAATGAGAGCTACTTTTTATACTTTGCTTTTGAGAAAGTATTGACTCGATTACATAAATGTAATATTCAGGTTTTGCATATACTTGTTCAGATTTTGAAGTGATGGAAAGAAGAGAAAGGCAGCCACTCCTGGGAAAAAGCACAGCTTGAGGCCTGATCATCAAAAAGATTGCTGTAACAAAATGTGTGGGGAAAAAGGCCTGTGACTAGCAGCAAATGCTGTCCACAAATCCTGACTTGCTCAAAACTTGCCTGGAATTTTAAGAGGCCTTTTAATGTGTTTGGTAAAACACTCCTCATATGATTTCTGCAACCATCTTGCTACAGATAATTCCACTGAATATCAAAGATTTTCTGTGTACTTATGAGTTGAATCTCTTGGTAACATGATGCTCAATTACTCCTACCAGTGATCTTCTGTCTCCCACTTCTACATTGTACCTCCCACACAGACATTCCCAAAACAAGCTAATAAGTGCAACAAAGAAGATCACATTATGCCTTCATATTTGTGTATTAGTTTGATTCCACACAGCAGACTTTTTAGCCCCAGAGCTCAGGGATTTTATAATCACCACAGGCATTCTATTCAGCACAGATGGAGTTTCTCACTTAAACCAGAGAGATCCTACAAAACATTATAAAACTGAGCCCTTGCACAGTGTTGGGGGGTGGAGGAAAGCACTGAAAATCATTTTTCCTGTACTTTCCCACATCTTTGCCTGCACTCTCTGCAGAAGGCACATCCACTGCAGCAGGGCTGCCCTGACAGCTCCTGCCAGACAAGTGAACATTTAGGAAGGAACCATTTCGTATTCAAACAGCTTCCACAGATTGGATCTGGAAATGTACCACCCAGACCACACAACTGGCTTGTTCATTAAAATCATCTGATTGCAAGCACTTATCTTTGTGTTCACAACAAAAGAGAGAAAAAGAAAGAAGAGCTGCTTTTTTCAGTCCTTTGTACTATCATCTCTTTCCATTAGAGTCTGCCTATTGCACAGAGATTTTACCATGATTGGTTTCTTTGACATGTATTTCTATTGCTTTTCATTTGAAAGGAGAAGGTGGCTAAAAATTAAGTGAATTGTTCATTAAATAGTCACCCCTGCTTTGAGAAAAGGTTATCCTTTCTTTGGATTCTTTGATGATGTGTTAATGATGCCTTTTCTTCCACAGGCTTTGCGCATAAAAGGCAAACTCTTGGAGAAAAAGTTGGAAAATAAATCTTCTCCAGTCCATCCCTCCCATGATGGTAATTTAGGAGATAAGTGTTTTCAAGATAAAACTGATTTCTGATAATAAAAGAGCCACTGTTTAAAATTGGAGTCTGAAACTCTTGGCAGATGATTGACAAGAAAAATGGTGCAGTGGAAGGATTGGTCATATTGGCTGATGGGGACTTACAACAATGAAAAACAAAACAGCAATCATAAATCAAAATTACTCTACTAAATTCTTTCTGGGCTAGAACCATATTTTCTTTGTTTGTATTTTTGTTTTAACTATTGGTGCATTTAGACACAGCAGGAATGTAGGTCATCTCATATGAAATTTCATCCTAAAAAAAAAGGAAAAGTCAGCCAGCTCCTTGCTTCACCCATCCCTGTCTGCTTGTAGTTCAGATATTCTGAGTTGTGGTATGTGTTCTGTGTTATGTGGATTGTGTGGTCGTTTTCCCCTCTCTTTCATGTATTACTGCTAATACAATCAAATTTACTTGTTCTTATAAGAAAAGAAGTTAGAGGAAGTGAAAAAAAACCAACAAAACTAAATATATGCTTGGGATTAGCATTTATTATTTCTTGAACACTGCCTTATTCATTCAGGAATATGTATATAAGAATTTGTAGGTAAAAGTCCAAGAACAATGTTTTAGATTCATATTATTTTTTGCCAAGGGATGATTTCATAATCAACAAATTACAGAGCAAAATATCTAACAACTCAAAGGTGTCAACACCTACGACCTCATGACAGATGTAGAAAAATGAAGCATGATTAAGTTCCTTGCCTTGAGAGAAAGGACATATGCTAGTTGTTTTTTAAATTATTCTGCAGCATTGTTCACCAGCTATGAATATATTGATTGGAGAAAAGGCAATAAATGTCATCCAAATTCCCCCATTAATTACCATTGTTCTTTCTCTACTCAGTTGTTCCTATCCTCAAAACATTTACGTTCTACATGCATACCCTACCAGAGCATGATGAGTGGAGGAGTACTGAGTAAAGGAGATGGAAAACAGGTGAAAAAATGTACCAAAGAAGCAAGACATGGCCAGGAGGTGTTAATATCAACAGGCTGGACTAGCGGCTCTGGAGAAGTCTCTTCAAGAGGAGTTTGGGTGCAGTGCAGCAGCAGCACACTCAGAATTACACAGCAGATAAAGGGCCTGCAGCCTCTGCCTGGGGAGCTGACCCTTGCCCTGACTCCATACAAGCTGTGTTTGCTTTTTTACTAATAAATGAGTGTTTGGATGGCTTCACAACAGATTCAAAAGAAGGCTTGCCAAGGAATATATTCATTTTAGGAGGTAAAATTACCTTCTTTTTAACTCTATAAATAAACAACCACCAGAAAATTTCCCTCAAAAATCCTTTTGGAGGGAAATCAAAAGGGACTGAAGAATTATGTGGTGCTCAATCACTGTCCCATCAACCCCTAACTAGCTATATTACTAGCTGTCACTTTTGAGATCTCCAAATTGCACAAGGAGAGCTCAGAGATGATCAGTGCATAAGATGTGTGTAGGCTCTTATGGACACTGCAGAGAAAAGTCTCTCCTTTGGCAGTGCAGGACTTTGCAGTCTGTTCCAACAACAGCAGGAGAACACTGAGTTCAAGCCAATACCAGGTCAGACCCCTGGAGCTTATTTTTCTTTTTATCAACACCCACTTCCCCTGGAGCTGAGCAAAGCTGGACAGCGCTCCACATGTACTTGTGAGTTTGGGGACATCTGGAGAGCACATCTGCTGCAGGAGACATGAACAGCTGGGTGTCTGCAGCACATTGGAGCAAGAAGTCCCCCAGAGGTCTCCAGTGTGTGTTGAAAAGAGGATCAGAAAGTCCAGTTCTCAGGGGGGTCCATATGCCAGGGTCACAAGGGACAGGAGCAGCAGATGTTTCTCACACTCCTTTGGGATCTCCCTGTCCTTTCTCTCCTCCCTTCCAAAACATCGACACTGCTGGAGGGGCAGCAGTCTACAGCTGCATGTTGTCCTGCAGTTTTGTGGACTGGACAATCAACGCTGATTGACTTTTCCCTCCAAACGCAGTTGGTCACCTTGCTCTGACCATCCTTCCCTCCAGCTGTTTTCTGCCGAGGGTGCTGATGCTCTCAGGATTGTCTAGAAGATGGTGGTCATTCCTGAGCCAGCTGGTAGCCCTCAAAGTTTTCAGAAGAACTGGATACACTTCCAAAGCCTGTCCTGAGTTGTGAGCTCAGACAATATATTTAAACTCCTGTGTGACTATTGATGAATTCTAGATAAGCCTGAAAAACTATAACTTCAATGTAAACCTCAAATATAGTTCTGAGAGTTGTTTGCAGAAACAATCAACAAACACAAGAGCTTTTTCCTTAGCAGAAACAAGTAATAACCATTCCACTTTACCCAGTTTTAACCAGGAGTTAAATTTGAAGTTGTTTGAAAATTATTGTTTCATCTTTCTCAGTTCCTTAAAATTAAAATTAAAAGGGTGGATGACTGTAGGAGCAGAAATCATGACCTACAGCAGATTTGAAGTAATTGAAATCATCTAGCCTTGAATAGAAGAGACTTGAAGGAAAACAATAATAGCTCTAAGATAAAGAAAGCAAATTATACACCATGACATGCTCCACAGCCATAAAATATGTGTTGCTTTGACAAATATTTTTTTTTTTTTTCCGTATGATAACAGTGACTTTTATTAAAATAAGAAAACTAACTTTTGGAAGAGAAGAGGGCAGGAAATTGATTAACTGTATGTAATTTTCTCCAAAATATCTGGATTTAAGAATCACAAGCTGAACGGTGACACATTTGTTTGGAAATTATTTCATAATGGCTCATCTCACCTTAGGTGGGGAAGGGATAGATTTTGTCACTTAATTGTATGTAGGAAACACCACTCAAAAAGGCTGCAAAGATGCAATGGAAGCAACAGAATTTTGGGAAGTGAGGGGAATAATCTGTAGAAGCCCAGAGCTTATTGTGAGTCCTGTTCTAGTGATACCCAATGGTACCTTTTTAGAAGTGAGTAAAATCTCACTTTGGTGAGGATGGTGTTGCATTGGAGTCAGGCCTATCATTCCTCATTTCACTTTTTTTTTGTTATCTACTAAATTGCCATAATTTTTAGAAAGGGCTTGGAAGAGGAAAGAATAGAGGAGACTAAGATTCAATATATTCACTGTACATATGTATTTCATGCACATCTGAGACATCTTCTCGTCCATATAAAAGTACATTTTTGGTACATTGTTTGCCATTCTAAGGGATTAGAGAGAAATATATAATCATTAATCAACTGAAGATACACTGTCCATTTGATACAGACATTAAAAAAGCCTTCTTCAAACCAAGCAATCATATTTTATCACAGTAAAGTACTTTGTGATTCCTACATAGTTTAAAAATTATTCTAGTTCATAGTACTTTTTCTCAAGTATTCTTTCATGAATAAATCTAACAGCAAAACTCTAATAAAAAAGAGAGCTTATTGCTGGATAATATGTGAGCTTGGTTTTGTTGTTAAAAAGAAATCCCAAAATAATGTTTAAAAACCAAGAAAAGCTGAGTTATTATCATCACTGCAACTACAGAAATATTTAGTGGCATTATACTTCCACTTAAAAATGTGAAGGAACAAAGGAAATGTAAGGGAACCAGTATTTTTAACTTGAAAAATTGAAAATTTAGGAAGTTACCTTGAAAAAAACCTGCACCCTTGTACATGTCAGTCAAGCTCTTAAACTCTGAAAGAAAAGAAGGTCACAGTGATATTTGCAAAACACTTGCAAAGAGAAGTAAGGGTAATATTTCATTGCTATAAAATCATCAGCATCTCAGTTACTTAGAAAATACTAGCACAGGTAAAGACAGCTGAATAATACTTAATGGTAACTTGGGAAGCAGCTGGGTTCTACACAGCCCTTTAATTAACTAAGATGAAATTCAGTTAAAATAAGGGGAATTAATTTACCTTGAGCCGGGAACCCCTGGGGGGAGTAATCAGGCTCCTCCTCAACTTCCATCAGCCCTGGCAATACAGAAAAGCATTCGTTTTTAGGGGGCAAAGATACCTGATTTTCTCTGAAGGTTCAATAAGGAAGGCAGAAGACTTCTCAGACCTAAAACCACAAAAAACCCCCAAAAACCCAAGAAACAAAACACAAAGCTGAACAGCCCTAAATACAGGATGGTGATGGTGTCTGCTGTATTCCAGGCAGGAACGAAGGCTTGAGGGCCTGAACATCAGCTGACATTCATGGAACTGCCCCGATGATTGTCCTGTCTGCAGCTGCAGAATGATGCCTGCGTCAGGATCCCGAGGTGTCTGTCCTCACCTGACAGCTGTCACTGTGTGACAGACATCAACCATCTCACAGGGCACTTGCTATTTCTCTTATTTCTAGTAAGGAACAGAGCACACATGGAAAGTTCAATCACCTTCTCTTTTCAGCAATGGCAATATTTTCATACAGCCTTTGCCAAAGGACATTGCCTCAGTCGTTTGCACATGAGCACAAATCCACTCAGCTGCTCCCTCAAACGCACAGCACTTCCCCTCGCCCTGGGTGATCGATGCTGTGCAATCCTTGCTTCCCTCCAGAGTGCTGTACAGGAGAGGGAAAATGCAGGAATGGGGAGGATATTCACTCAGCAGCTCAAGGTGGATTGTTTTTATACTTGATTAGTATTGCTGTGCCATTGCATTTCTCATTAAAATCCCTTTCTTGAAGCTAGGTACAATTTGCACCATGTTTTCCACTTGTTTGAGCTTCAAGCTGTCGCTCAAAAAATTAATTTTAGCTGGGTTCATCTTTCCATCACAATTTTTTTGTCACAGTGGTTGATTAATTCTGTGTCATTGTTTGCTCTTTTGCAAGATTAATTGCAGGATGAGAGAATAGATGACTTTCTGGTGAGGGAATATATGAAGTTATTGTAATTCCACAATGCTGGAAATCAACTTTTTCCCTACCTAACTTCAGGCAGCAAATAAATGATGCTGTGAAACTGGTTTGGTCTGTTACTGGATCAATAGTGCTGACCCAAGGAAAGACTTTCTCTAGTTTTTTGGTTAAGTTCCATTTAAAGTCTCCAAGCCCTTAAAGTCTGAAAAATATATCCTGGGTATATTCTTGAGCTCTGGAAGAAGACAAAGCCATATTCACAGTCCAGACAGACTGACCAACAATGGACAGGTCTAGCATTTAAACAAGAATTTCCTCTGGAATTATGTAGCATTTTATGGTAGGAAACTCTGTGGCAGAGGTTTTCCCTGAGTGAGGCTTGTACCATTCCAACCCAGGTGAGTTGTCACCTCCAGTTGTAATTCACTTAAGACACAATAGATTTTAGAGAATTAAGGACAGAGAGGGGGCTTTGGGATGCTTTTTTTAAGTCTGTAATGACATAAAATAGACATTATTTTGTATTCAGTCAACCTTTCATTGGCTTCCTGTAGTATACATTAATTTCCCCCCAGAGCTGCTTGGCAGAGCACGTTTTCAATGCTGTATGATATCCTCATGGAGTTCTTTTCTATACAAACTTTATTTATTCAGCTCTTATTCCATTTATTCTGCTTACTGATCCTTTGAAAAAAATACTACCCACTTGTTAGACAACTGAATTGATATTTTTCTACTGGTTTTTTATTTAAGCTTGAACATAGTCTTTCTGATTCTCATTTACCCCATTGTATGGAGAAAAAAAAAGGTTTTCCAGAAAAGTCTATACTCCCCAGATGGATGACATTGCAATTGCTTCTCCCCTCCTGCACTGAAGGCAGGGAGAATATTCCTCCAATTTCTATGAGAGCAAGTTTAGGCACTGCTTATATAAATTAATTTCACGAATAACAGAGAATTAATTGCTTTGCATCATAAGGCATCCAACCCAAAAATTCATGGTGCTGCATAAATGCAATAATATTGTCCATAATCTGTGAGATTTTTCCTATTTGAATTAAATCTATAAATACATATTGAGAGTGTGTTTTCAGTGTTCAGCAGAACTGCGTAAGAAAGGAAAATGCTTGATATTTAAAATTTTTATTAATTTTTCTCATTCAGCTCTAGTTTTTGCGTGCACAAATTTGGGTGTGCATTGCCAGGCATATTACTCTTTTTGTCCCAAGCCACTTGTGAGCAATTCCAGTGAGACCAATGGGGACAATTAATATATGAGAAGGTAATGAAGCACATCACTTAACTGGTGTTACACCCTCTAACAGAAGTCACAAACCGCCTGGAAACAGCACCTACTCCAAACTGCCTTGAGCTGCATGAATATATGAATATAACTTGAATATAATCTGAATTTTGCAACACTCATTGAAATACATCATGAATGCTGTAAACACCTCCTTCTCTACGAGGAGATAAGTACAGCTGTATTTACATTAATTCTACCTTTTTCTGATTTTAACCATAGTTAATTTTTTTTTAAAGAATGCACTTCAGTGGAGTACTTTCAATTTTTAGCCTTTGAAAGTTGAGCTGCATATTTTGTCCTGCAAAAGACCCTCACTCTACTTTATCCAAGAAAAATACATTACGAAGTTGGAAGCATGCAGTAGTCTTTTATAGTAAAAGCTGACTGTAAACAAAATCCACCTCTCCCCAGAGCACGAACATAATAAAATATTTAGATTTTCTGTAACAGCATCAACCATCTCATGCAGCAATGAGGGGAAAGCACTGGAGGGACTGGATTTAGCTGAATTCACGTGTTTTGATTGCTGCTCATATTGGCCATGTCAAAAGTCTTGAGTCCTGCCAGAGGAGGATCCCTGTGCACAGAGGATGGAATAACTGATCACCTGAGCCTTGTGTGCCTAGAGCACAGGGGGCAACAAAATCCTAGAAATAGACACTGTAAATGCATTGCCACCTTAATGACATGGAATTGCTTCCTGATTTATGTGTCGGGGTTGCTTTAGGAGTAGGGAATGCAAGCCCAAGACCAGAACCCAGCAGCCTGTCGGGTTTACTCCATTTACTGTTTTCTGTATTCAAACGTTTCCTCTGTGTCCTGTCATGTCTTGTGAGACAAATCTGCCTCCTAAAATTCACCCCATAGGGGAAAGTAAACCTGGTTTGACTTTTCCAGGTAATAAAAATAAATGTTCTATGGAGAAACGATGTACCCAATTGAGTGAAGTCATTATTGACGTTAGAGCATCAAGCCTGTGATTTTGAAAGTCTGACTTTGGGGACTTCAAAATTTTACAGGAACTACATGACTCAATCCCACCAGGAAAATCCCACGAGTAACTGGAAAATTTCAGTATTAAAATTGAAATTCAGTGAATTACTGTCGGAGCAATCTCTGTGTTCCTTATGTCCAGGCAGAAAGAGTGAAATCATGTCCTGTGTGGAAGAGGCAAAAAAAACATGTGAGATGTTGAAATTTACAAAAAATTCTCCTTTTAAAGCTATTTTCCCCCCAGGAATATTTAATATATCCCTCTCCATCATGATCACTCCAATGCCACACTGCGGTTTTCAAGGAGGCTGAGTAATTTCTGCAATTCCTCTTCAGTCCCAGCTCTTTCAGCCTTCCCACACCACAGAAACGTGTCTGGGGGAGAATTTGCAATTTCTTGTCACCAGGCAGCATCTGATAATCAAAATGTCATCTGTAGTCTGCAAGTCAGGAGATGAATTATTGGGCCCCAACATATACCTAAAGAAAAATGCATAGTTTCAAAAAACTCACGGTTTTCTCCTTCAATGAAAAGCTTTTCATAAGTATTTATCAAGGCATCAAGATTTTAACGGAATTACTCATATGTTTAAAGCTTGTTCTTTGTTTAAATATCTCACAGCATGAGGAAACTAATGGTAATGAGCAAATTTTGCTTGTTCACAATATGCAATCTTTTTCTAGTCCTGCGACTCTTGGGCATTGTATTGAACAACGTCAGAAAGCAGTAATAATTAGGTAGAATTGTACCCAGAAAGCATATCTAGATATATATAGAAGTGTAGGATTTTACAGGATTTCTCCCCTCCCTTCAAGCCACGATGCTCATTTAGTAAAAATGCAAAAGGGAAATGTACGCCAGTAAACAAACAAAGTCTCAAACCAATTTACATTTTTACATACCTCTGAGGAAGTAGGACACCTTTATTAGCTACTATCAGGTAGCACAAACAACTGCAGATCCAGCTGCCTCGTTTTCTGAAACTTGTCAAAGAGCTTAATAGAAAGATATATGAGAACTTCAAGCTTTAGGCTTCAAATACTTGGTATCTGTCAAGCTACAGCTTTAATACTAAATTTCATCCTTAATACAGTCTCCAAACACAGAATGAAGCGATAGAGCATGGTAAAAGGTTTTTATGTTGCATCTTCAGTTCCATTCTGGTGTTCTGTTCAATATATTTAGTTGTTGGGAGTTCCTTTGTGTTTTGAAATAATGTTGCAGCTCATATCAGACCAACCTGCCTTACTTTTCCCAAAAATGTTTTTAAAATTTTTTTGAAGCAGAGTGATGCTGAGATTTCATCGCTTCTTTTAAGTCAGGAATTGGGATGACCAGATTATTTTCCTTCTGAAAAGGGCTGTTAGGGGATTTTAATTCCCACATTGGCTCCTTTATCAGGGTAGGCATCACCTGCTTTGGATTGCAGGACTGTGATCCCACGCCAGGGGACTGACGATGTGGGAACATGGTGTGTTAGGAGACAGCAAATTCCTGTCCTTGCAGCTAATGTTGAAATTACATAAACAACGTGGATATATTCATTTTCTCTGAAGAAGGCAGTGTGTGTTTGTACACTAAAACACCCACACACACATTTATCCACATGTGCTCTCTGTACTTGCTGTTACAATGAGCATTTTGCATCTTTGTAATTGAACTTAAGAAAAGGCCAATCTCTAAGCAAGAAAACAGAGAGCTGCAGCAATCCAGCTCTTGCTCTGCATGACCACAATGTCTGAAGCCACTGCAGCATGCACTTCCAAACATCTCATTATCCAGGAAATTGCTCTTTGACTTACAAGCTTTTAATCGTGGCACTTTTTTTGCTGGAAAAAGTCCCCACTGTTTGCTTGTTTAAAAGAGAAAGATTCCCAAGCTGAGTTGGACACCTTAAAAATAACCATGTGCCCCTGGAATCTTCAGGGAAAGAAAAGAAGAAAAGCCTGAGACAGAATATCAAGGTTTCAAGTTTTAAAAATAATTTTGAAATATGTTCTCCATCATTTATTTTAGAAATGTCAAAAATCCCATAGAGTTATTAAGATGCATTAGTAAATATATGTATATTTATGTCATCAACTTTTTTTAATGCTCTTTATCCAGAAGATAACCTTTCCTTACAGCCTTCACTTCTCCACTAACACATGCACAGCTTCTTCCTGTGGAAGAAATAAGGGCACCAGACTTCTCTATCCTGCATGTGTAATCCAGGAATTGTTTTTCCACTGCAAACACCTTCAGGTAGCACTAATTGCTAGTCATGATTTGATTTTCTTGGAAAAATAACAACTCGAGCAGCTCTTTATCAAGGCTGTTAAGAGCAGGGTTTTTTTTCTCCAAACCTTTTGCTTTTTCCTACCTGTATGCAATTATCCACATACTCAGATCAATTTATTACCCCATGAATAAGCACATTCACTCTCGTTTTCCTTTCCCTTAGGACCTTTACATTAAGATGACGACTCAGACTGCTCAAATAGCCCAGTTGCAAATGCCCTTTGATCAAATGATGACTCAAGGAGACTCAAAGATTACTCCTGCAGGGAAAGTCAGGCAAATTGATCAGTGCTGTCACTGGAGAGCAGCAGCTCCTGAAGGACTAGATTTAAAATGCATTATCTTTAATGTAATCAAAGGAGCATTTCATTTAATTTTAAAATGCCTTGCAATATTTGTTAGTATTATTATTTCAGGGTGTTGCAGGGACAAAAGTTAATTACACTGACTAGACAAACACTAATTTGTTTAATTAAGGCTATCCTGCTTTCTTTGTGTAATATATTTCCAACTTGGTGTACCCATCGATTATTTTTGAAATAGTAGGAGAACAGACATAAATAATCTTTCATGGAAGAGGTGCTGAGCCTAATGAGGCAAGAGGGAGAAATGAAAGAAACTAAAGGAAAATAAGGAAACTAAAGAATAGAAAGATGTTTTTCTTACCACCTCATGAAATATTTTAGATTTAAATGAGAAGAGACTAAACATGTCCATGGCATGGATTTTCCTGAAGTAGATCATAATCCACCCATGGATTACCCAGGCAGCATGAGTGAAATTTGGTCTCCTGCCTAGGCACTGCTCCCAGAGCCAGTGATTAGGGGGAGTTCGCAGCCTTCTGCCGCTTTTCTGTTTTGGTTTCGTCCTTTTACAGGAAAGGGATGAGCTGCAGCAGTGACGAGGGACAGAAGGTCTCCAAGGCAAAGCCCTTCCCTGGCCAAGCAGCAGGAGGCAAATACAAAGAGAAGCTGAGAGCCTTCAAACCCAGGCGATCCCAGAGCTCCCCCAGGCCATGGGGGACACGTGGGACACACAAACTCTGACTTGCTTTGAGCAGGCTGGGACAAGGCAGGCTTGGAATGCCTGGACTGAACCGAAACCATGGATTTCCTCTGTCCTTAGGTATTCCCATGGGCTCTAGGAAGCAGGTTAGCATCAAGATGGTTCTTCCTGATGGCTATCATTTCTGTGACAGCAGCTCATTGTCCCTCTGGTTTATCCACTCTCTGGTGATGGCCTTAAAGAAAAACAGAAATCCATGAACAAGTGGAAAGTGGACACCCAGATTTAAATAGTTATAAGACAGACCAGGATAGTGAAGGAAAAATATGAAAAGGATGTCTTGAAGAGTGGAGTCCATGAAGTGAAAGACAAGTGAGATTAATGTTATTATTAAAGACCCTACAATGGTTGTTCATTGGTTAACAATCCACTGACATAAAATGAAACTTAAACCATCAAAACCTTTAAAATGGAAAGAGATAAAGTCTGAAGAGCTTCTGTACATTCCAGATATCACAGGACATTGGACAAAAATCAGGAAACAACCACAACCCTAAAATACCTGGAGAAATTATCATAATAATTATAGATGAAAACCAGGATTGCACAAAAGAAAACATGAATTAAACAACAGAGATCCCTGACCAATGAAGCCAGGCCACTTGGCTGTAAACCAGGAGAGGACACATCTTCCCTGTCCATCTGTAAGATATGTGGTTCCCTAGAAAAGTCATTTGCCCCTGTATTCTGTATTTCAGTGCAAGAACATGGTGTCCCCTGTGCACCAGAGCAAGCACAGGGAGCTTTTCAGGGTGGTTTTAGATTTACAGTTGTTATATAAAAGAAAAATCTGTGTGATTTTTCTCCACCCATATTTTTCAGATGCATCCTTTTGTTCAAGAAACTTCATTGTCAGTAATTTATTTGTGGTACTCTGACTAAACCAAGCTCTAAAGCAAGAAAGTTCTGTTTAAAACCAGCCTTTACTCTTTTCTCATTTACTTTCTGTGAAATCTACACTGCACCCCACCAGGTCCAGACTTAAACATAGTAAATTTTAGTGAAAAAATGCCTGTTAAATAAAGCATTTATTCACTAGCATAACATCAAACCACTGGCAAGACCCAAGATTTAAGAGACCAATGTAAACATTTCCTGCTGCTCATACCTCTGTTTTCCTATAATAATATTGTATTTCAAAGTTTGCACGGGCAAAGAAGCAGCTCTTTTTCCAGGATGTCAGTCCTTGTTCCACCATTGCTCACCTTCACACCAGTCATTACTCAGTCAAGCAGAAAACTGAAAATGGAAGTAGCACTTCAGAAAATAATAAAAAAAAAGTTCTCTGAACATGACAATTTGGATAAAAGCATTTCTGTGCATCCTCCCTCTTTGTTGCAGAAACAAGCAAGAGGACGTGTTTGATCTGCTTTTCATTCACAGCCCCAGCTGTGGGTGCAGCTGCGAGAGCTGCTCCCAGAAAAAGCTTTTGCACAGGATGAAGAGCAGAAGAGGTAGCATTTTTAGATGAATTCCTGAAAATGCTGAATGAGACTCTGGCATATATGCAGTACTAGTGCCCCGACCATAGTCAGCTTCCAAGAAATATTCAGTCCACTCCCAAAATCTGTTACAGAGAATTTTTTTCTTTTTCTGATTCACCCAAATGTAGCTTTAAAATTATCTCAGGAAATTCAGCTACAATGGATCTCCTCTGTCAAAAAGCACTAACAAGGCTCAACCTGAACTGGTTCTTGGGGTCACTGAGGTGGAAAAAGTATAAACTACCTCAGTTTGCTAGAGCTTGATTTTAGGTTTGTAGCCAGTCATAGCCCTCGACTGCAATGCTCTTTCCTTTCACCACACACAGAGTCCGAATAATGAAAAAGGGATTCAATCTTCCTATTTCAAATAACTGCATAATACTGCGAGAAAATATGGTTTGCATAAAAAAGGGCAGGTTTTCACTATTTCCCCATCAATATTTCATGAAATGCAACAACAGGAGCAGTATTTACAAACGGTCACTTTCCCAGGACAGTTACTGCAGATCAGTCTATGGACTTACAGCTCAGCTTCAGAATCATTTTGAGTAAACTGATTTTAAGGTTCTTCTTCTTGGGTTGCAAAGAAAACAAAAAGAAAGAACTTATGCAAACAACCTTTCTTTTCCCTTTTTAAATTCATTAAAGCCTCCTAATTCTTAAAACAGAAAAAAAGTGAAAAAACATCCACTCTGTACTGGGTGCAGCCTCCGGCAAGTAATAAGCAACGAGGCTGCAGGATTTATTTGCAGTAATCCTGGTTCCATGCCACTAACCACCAAAAAAACCCTCCCCCTAAAAAACCCCGAACAACCCAAAATGCTATCTGAAGTCTGTATTTCATGTACTCAAAGCAAGTACATTGCACCCGATAAGCTGAAAGGAGACCCAGACAAAATAATTTCTGGAGGCTGGTGATTTACAGGTGAGCAGCAGCAAGGCAGTTCCAGGGAATGGAAACGAGAAATGTGTTGAGGAATTTGAGACAAAGGAACTAAAAGGTGAGAAGAGGAGGACAGAATGTGTCCTCAGTGGGAACAGAGAATTTCAGCCAAAGTGGCCTCATGTGTGCCACTAGGAAAAGACCTTGTCAGAGCAAAGCAACAAGACCTCAAGGCATATAAATTTCTGGCCTCAATTCGATTGCAAACTCCCTCCACAGCCTGGAGCAAGTCACTCCAGAGGAGGAGAGCAGCACAGGTTCCAATGACACCTTGGCAGAAAGCCTAAAAAACTCTGTGCAGGCTCCCACTGGATCATGTCTCCTGCTCCTTATGGAAAGTTTTCAGTACACACTACAGGCAGATTTAATGCTCAGGTTAGCTGATTGCGACTTATTGTCCCCGTCACAGGGCTGCTCCTGCCACCAGGTCACCCCAGCTGTCAGTGCCATGATGCACTTGGGAAAAACAAGAAAAACAAGACGGATGGAGCAGCAGAAGCAGGAGAGCAAGCTCTGAGCAGGGAGTAAAGCAGAGCTCATTTAAGTCTCTCATGCACTGTGCTTCAAAATCTCAGGGGTTGTGGTTTTAAATTTATACCAATTTAGACTAAATGAAAGGAACTTTTTTTTTGCAGTTAGGGTGATAAAACACTGGTACGTGGAGAGGTGGGGGTGCCCCATCCCTGGAAACATTCAAGGTCAGGTTGGGCATGGATCTGAGCAATCTGATGGAGTTGGAGATGTCCCTGCTCTTTGCAGGAGGGCTGGAGTAGGTGACCTTGAAAGGTCACTCCCAACCCAAGCTGTTCTATGACTCTCTGATTAACTTTTCCTCAGAAGAATGTAGGGTGGGCTGGACCTATAGATGTCAGATTGGAGGAACCTAAACAGAACTCTTCCTAAATAAAGATATGTTACGGTTTGAAAAGAAGGATACAGAGAGTGGCAGGACAAAGGGAGCACTGTGAAAGGAGCTTAAGAAAGTCCCAAGCACTTAAAATATTGGTTCAATACTGGACCATACTCAACTTTTTTTGTACTACACCATCTGGGGCTGCTGCTGAAGATCCCTGGCTAGACTAAATAGCAGAGCCTCTGAAAGTTCAGACAATTGGTCTCTGGAAGTATTCAACATAGAATAGAAAGAAAAACATGAAAACAATAGAGTAAGGAAACCTTCTTTTGGATAGGTAAATACTTTCCTATTAAATGTAACTGATAACCTCCCAGTTAACTCATGGAAGAACACTTCTATCCCAAACAAATCCTTGAAAAAAGGGATTATTTCTGCCACACGGGCTGGCCCCTATGCATGGCATCAGTTCCAGTTTAGGGTTAAAAGTAAAACATCTGTTGAAGCTTTTTACACACATTTTCTACCACAACAGCCTGAAGATTTAGGATGCTTAATGTTTATTCCAGCTTTAATTTTCTTCACAAATTCTCCATCTCTGTGGCAAATTGAAGGAGCAGATGCATCCCTGGGAAAGTTTCCAGAATGATTTTGAAGAAAGTGAGACATCCAATACTTGCTGAGCTGAGCTGGGGTTTCTGATCAATGGTAATACCACACACAGGATCAAAGAAGAGCTTGAAGTAAATAACTGATGTGTAGGGTTGTATTACATGGTTAGGATGCAGATGGTTGCCGTACCTCCCCATGGACTGCTGCTGAAGATATAAACTGCTGATCTCCATCCTTGATTATCACTTAGATATTGCCTTATCCTTTGATGCAGCTGAATGCTCTGCTTTACTATACGGGTAAATTATGAAAGCCCATCCAAAAAATAAATATACATGTAAATGTTGTATGTATAATATTATTAAACTACTGTGATATAATCCAAAGTATTTTCTACAAAGACATGACTTTTGTTTCAGATTTATGGCAGGCAAATTACAAATACCAATAATTGCTCTCTGCTTCCCTGGGCACTGCAGAAAAAGGAAAATATCAGCTCTTTTTTTTTTTTTGCTTTCAATGCAGGTCCAAACGAAGTGTTGCAGAGCATTTCAAACACTGGAACGTTCATCATTCAGCTTATTGTATGTGAACTCCCACTGATTTTCATGAGGTAATGAGCATAAATAATGCATTCGAGAAAATTCAATTACAAAATTAAACTGATCATTGTTCATCTGATGAAATAAATTCAATCCCTTAAGCGTAGGCAAACAAGAGGTTTGGGGCTGTGGTTTAATCTCCGAGGGCTATGTGAAAGCCGATGGAGATGGCACAGTTTTTCTGCATAATCACTGTTTTTAGAACTAAGCTGAGCTTCATTGGGTACATCAGGTAGAACTACAAACAGATGCTTCAAAGCTACTAAATTATTATTTAACTAACACAAACAAACATAAGTTTGCAATAAGAAGCCAAACAGATTGTTATTTCTCATACCAACAATAATCTCTTACTTCAGTGGCCAATTGCTCTTTTCACCACATGAATCCTTGCCATTTATTGGAAAAAAGCGTTTCTTGAGAAGACTGTTTTGGTTTTAATCATGTGGGCAAAGCCTGAGGGAAAATTGTAATATAAGTTGTAATTCACTCATTTTCTTTCAGCCCTAGAATTTGTTCTGTGTGAGATTGGCCAAGAGAGCTTTTGTTTCATCCTTATAACTTTATATTTCCTCTAGTATGGCATAAAGAGACTTTTTTTTTGTTGCTCTTGTTGAAGTTATTATTCCTGTGTTAAGATTAAAATTGCAAATACAAAGAGAATGGTTTCATTTATAATAAAAGAAACATAAAAAATTTCTATGAATTATTATATTTGAAATGTGTATTTGTTCTCTCAGAAGTACATTTCATTACACAATATGAAGCAGCAATACTGAACTGCACAGCTAGAGCCTTCAGCAGAGCCCTGAAGGCCAGAATTGGCAGTTCTACCATGTCACTGATGCATTAAAAAAAAATAAATAAAGAGGGGAAAAGAAGAAAAATAAATGCTGCAGTTTCATTATGAAAAAGGAGAAGGGATTACCAGGCTCTTGTGCACTACATTTATACCCAGAAAGTTCAATTCACACCCAGGGAAACACTTTCAATACTGGCTTTTGGAAAGAGCTGTCTGATAAATTCAATGTGCAGAAGTGAGAGCTGTCATACCCATTGAGGAGAACCCGGCTGATCATGGAGGTGTTGGAGGTATATATTTAAAGTAAACCGTAATTTCAATATAACCAGACTTCTCAATTAAAAAAAAAAAAAGAAAAAAGAAAAAAGAAAAAAAAAGATTGCCAAGAAGTTATTTTTGTGTATCAAACTCAAACAGTTTTTCCATTTTTACTTTTCTCTTGCACCCACTTTTTCATTTAGTGTCTGAACTGATGCACCCTGGAAGGGAGGCAGTGTAAGGTGGGGATGGATGAGAAGCAGAAGGACACAGCACAGCCAAGAAATCTGATCACTTTTGTCAGGGGCACAAACTGATGCCAGTATGGGAAAAATCTGTCCAGTAATAAATCTCTGTCTGTCTTGTCAGCTCTAAAACACTTCTTAACACATTATCCACTGCCACTGTCACATTGTACTGCTGGACTTGGGATAGTCAAAGGAATGTCAGTGGATTGCAGGATACTCCTGAAGCTCATTTTATGCATTATTTGAGGGAAAACTTAATGAAGGACTTTCTGTCAATGCAGAAGACCAGGAGGTACTTTCAGAAGTGCACTTCAGTTCTGAGATCGTGTGCAGAGACCCAGAATCAGATATTTTCCAAGATTAGCACTAAGCAACTGTACTTATCTTCATCTTCATGGCATTACTAATGTGATTGGAACTATTTGTTAAGCATTAGTGAAGCAGAACTCCAGCGTGTGTCACCCCAATGGGACTCCGGCTCTGGGGACAGAGCCTCACGCTCTCTTCTCCCCTGCCTTTCCCAGAGCTCAGCCAGCTGCTCTCCTACTGCTCCAGCAGCAGTGGAAAATTCCTTTTCGTCTGAAAGGGGAGCTGCATGCTAAATCTCGATGGCAGGATCAGGAAACATCTTAAACCAAATTAGCGAGAAGCAAAGCGGAGTGAACAAGTTATAAATTGTGTTAGCCATCCTAAGTGTCCCTCTGGTCTCAACTTTTGCTCTTTGCTTTTAATCTTACAAAATAATAGTTTGTGCTATTTGTTTCCTAAGGCTTTTTCTGCTCCTTTTAGGAGGAGAAATTCAGAAGCAGAGGAATTGTAAGGAGTGGTGTCTCCAACTAGATACAATGCTGTGACCTATTCCAAACTGCAATAGGACCCTCAGCATTGAAATTATTTGCAGACATAAATCCATAAATACAGTTACCAACCCTGGGAAGCAATTTCTCCCAGAAAACATACACCCACCTGCCAGGAGACAGAGTCAAGTCCCTTTCAAACCTAAAGGAACAAAAACATGAGCACACAAATTAGTTACAGCTCTTTCAAACACATGTGTGATTTTGCTTCTATTTGCTTCAGGGCCTCTTCCTTTCCTGCCTTCCCCAAACTATTTTTCCTCCTTAATTTGCTGGACACAAACCTCCTTCCCAATTTATTTTAACTACAGAAAAACCCACCACAGATTCAGTGATGTATCCAATACAATGTGATGACACGAAGACAAGAACTTCATTTACAATCACTGCTTAACACTCAGCCATCAGCATAAGAGGAGAATGAAATCCTTCATGAAAATTAATTGGAATACGGTAATTTGATCTTTTACTGCCATCCTGAACACAAGATGGGGTGACTTTTTGAGATTCTTCCTATCCTGGGACTGCAGAGGATTTCTAGATTTCTGGATTTGCTCCTCCTTGTCTCACTCAGGCATTACAGCAACGAGAATGATGTAAAGATTGAAAGACACTTCTTGACACTTGAGCTTGACTTCTACTTACTCAGCAGCTGAATAAAGGGACCAAATACACTTTGTTCATGATAAAATAATCCCAAACTGCATCTTTAATTGTATTTGAAATTATTTTCTGTTTGTCAGCCTCAAATCCTCTTTTCAACTAACTTTTAAAGGGTTTTGTCAGGACTCTCCCTAATGTTCTCCAAGCTATAAAGTGTAAAGACTTAATAACCCAAAGAGAAGATTCTTGGAACTCTGAAGAGCACAAAAATGGTGCTACAGAAAGGAAATTTTCATGTTGAATCAATGCTGGAGAATCCCCACCTTCTGCCTTGCTATCCAAATGGTCCTGCTGTACAGCTGTGAATAGTGGTGGGAAAAATAAGGAAAAGACACAACTAGCTGGATTTTCTTCTTAAGAATCAGCCTGTTTCTTCTCCAAAAGGCATCCAACCATTTCTGCTCGCAGTACAGAGCTATGCCGAGCTTGGGAGTAAACATTGTAAGTAGGGATAGCTTAGAAAGACTTTGAAATAATTCTAAGGAAAGACTTATAGTCAATATGAGATGGAAGACGGAGCAAGAGCAGCATTGTGAGCAAGGAAGTTTTGGGCTGGCTCAGAGGGAGGAGTTAGGGAGATGCAGTGCTGAGGAACTGACCACCAAAACAGGGTCTCCAAAATGTACAATATGACGCTGCTGAGCGTTGTTGATAAGGAACTTTGTCCTTAAGAATCATGTTCAACATCTCTTATTAGTTCAACACCCCTCTATTCATAATTCACCTGAGCCTGATTACTGAGGCAGTGAATTAGTTTCCTTATGGACTATTTGCCTTCCTCCTGCAAAAACTGCTGGGGAATTTAATGTTTAAAACAAGATTTCTCTTTTCAGAAACACCCACCCACTCAGCACACAGAGTTTGCCAACAATTAACCAGCCAATCTGTCTGCAAAATAAATGTTTTAATGAAAAAAAATCTTTCTAATTGAATGAAAAAAACCCACAGAACTAAAGAGCATGATTTTTTGCCATGTACTATTTTTTTGAAGACAATGTGGCCTATGTCTTGTGTGTACTAATTATATGAAAGTTGTGGTTAAGACTCAACAACAAAGAGCTTGATCTCACAGTCTCTCTTATTTGTCTCTCAAATTAAAATTCTTTTCAAAAGTTGTTCAGCAAGGCCTAACAACCTCATGTTTCTGTCAATAGTAACCTGAAATGAGCTTTCAAATTTGGACCTGTGCCTTTTTTATTCTGTCTGTTCTCTTTGGTGTGAATCTCTCAAACACTTAACTTCAAGAATTGATTAAAATTCGATTCCATCTCCCTCATCAACCTTCACGCAAACTGAGCCAAGGCATTTCCCTCAATACATTCTGCATTACAGATTTAATCTACAACACATCTACAGAGAAAGCAGAGTATGGATCCACACCAGATTCCAGGAGGCATCACCACTCAGGATGGTGTTTGCAGAATACAAACATCTTTACATCTTACTGTAAATTTGTCACCATGGCTGCTCTCTTTCAGATTGTTCTTGCATTTAATTTGTTCAACTTCTTTTTTTGACATTTGCACTTCTTGAAACTGTGCCTGAATAAATCTTCATGCCCTTTCCACTTGCTATAACTAATCGCCTTCCTGAAAAACTGCAGGAGAGAGTTTGAAAGTATTGAAAAATCTTCCAAACTAGACATTCTGTGAATACCAAAGGTGGTCTGAAAAAAAAAAGGAACGAACCAAAAAAAGCCACGGTTGAGCATGTTTGCAATTCTGTGCTGTAGATATCCCTGGGATGAAGGGCTTGGTCCCTTGAGCTGCTGAGTGTGTTGGCCATAAATCAGCATTTCATAGCCTCAGGGCTCAGCAGATAAACAGTCACAGAGTTCAGTCTCACTTGTCCCCAAACAGGTTGCTCAGGAAGTGGGGTGGATTGGAATCAGATTACAAAATTGTTATGCACCTCAGCAGTACCAGCTCAAATTACTGTTGAAAAAAAGCATAAAGCAGTGATCATAATTTCTAGCAGTTCTCAGATTTGGAATGGCAGAAGAGTCATCCTAAATTTTCTAGCACACAAAGTATATCATTATACAGCTTGGGCAACTCAGAAGTGCTTCAATTAAAATTTATTTCCATGTTTATTTCAATTCCTGAATTATTGACAACTGTTGTATTCGAAGAATTTGTTACTTTTCCAGCAGCATATGAGCACAAATCTGCAAGACAGATGATGCCTGTAACATTGCCAAGCAGAATTTTGCCTGGTACAACATATTTTATTTTTGAAGACTAAAATGTACTGGTTTAAGAGAAGAACAGTTCCAAAATTTAGAATGACACCACATTATCAATTAATGAGCTGTAATATACCATGAATGCTTCATTTTCCTTCTTTCTCCCTCCACAGGATATCTATCTGGTTAAAAAGAAAAGTGAAAGAAAAAAAAAGGCAAGCTGAGAGTTCTGTAGTCTGATAAGCTGTCATGACCTCTCCCATTGAAATTTACATACAAATGTTTCCAAGACTTTTTTATTCAGTTGAGCAAACGAGTTCACATTTTGCCAGGAAATATAGTTTTTCTGGAAAACATGACACCAAAAAAGGGAGGAAACCCCACACTGTTAAAATTATATAATCAAAATTACATTTGGAAGGAAAAATTTTTGTAGTTTACTCTACCTGAAAGTCAGGTCTTACATGTCATGAACACAGGCAACAAAAGCAACAAGACAAAAAGATGTAAATTAACTGCACAGTAAAGTTTTCCCTTAAGGTATGTAAATTCTGAATGAAGCCAATCCACACATCCTATGAGCAGGGAAATATTATACAAACCTATCCACGGAGTGAAATGGTGGTAAAGCAGAGAGGTAAAGGTTTGCCAGCCCCAGTGTGATCTATAAATCAGAAAACTTAAATGCTTAGGGCAAGTCAGATACCATATAGTATTATGTAACATTTTTTGCCTCAACTGCTTGGGTTTCTTTTCAACCCATGCTTATGTTCCATTTAAGTAGTTTAAGCCTTTTAAACCTCAATCAGGTGTGAAAGCTTTTCAGTTATTGTTACAAACCATTTAACATGACACCCTGAGCCGGCAGAGCTCGGGGTTCTCACGTACAGCACCCAAACCCCACTGGAATCACACACCACAAAGCATTCGATTTACACGAGTTCTGCCTTCTCACTATCCCCACCAAAACAGCCACCAGATAAAAAGTATAACAGTTTCATTCTCCACGGAGGAAAAAGAATTCTTTAGTCTGATAAGTTCCCAGCTGTTGCAGACGAGAGCAATCCCTCTGAAGGCAGGGGAGATGAACAACCTCACACCACCTCCACTGCTGCTGAGGCACCTGAAAGAACCTACACCGAGAACTGCTTCTATTTAACTGCTGCCCCACAGCTGTAGAATTCCCTCGTGGGGTTTTTCGGTTGTTTTTGTTTTGTTTGTGGCTCTTTTGGTTGATCTTGGTTTTGTTTTGTAAAGACAGTGATCCTCTTTAAATCGCTCCATCCTCATGCCTGAAGAGATTAAAAATTCCTCAGCTAGGTGCAAAATACACTGATCTGCTTAATGTTTGTGCCAACTCCATCATACCAAGATCCATGTAAAGCATGTGGGAAGGAGAAAGCTCTAGTGGAGAAATGAGCAACTTCCATATTGATTGAATGTGTCTCACAATCCTTATCACACAGATTGCTCATCACTTTGCTTTTACTTGAACGCCCAGATCCTTTAAAACTTCCACAATCTAGATTTATTTGTGTCCTGATTGCATTCTCAAGTTCAGAGAAAGAAACCCACAGTTTGATGAACTTTAGCTCAACTTGAATTTCAAGAGGTTTGATGGATTATCAGCGCCTTGATTTCCTCTGTCTTTGATGCCAACAGGAGGCAAAAGGGTTTAAGTAGCCAGAATGACCTGATTTCTGCAGAGCATACCCCACTAATGTGCCCATCTCACAGGCAGCGCAGTGGAACTTGATTAGCCTCCGTGCACATTGCTTTAGGAACACGAGGTGGAAGTGCCTTTGATCAAAAATGCAGTCAGAGCAGGATTTTCAATATATTCAACTCCCACTGAAATACAAAGTCTACCCACTAGCTTTAAAGAAAACAGATTTAGGCCAGAACTGAACACCTTTGAAAACCCAAACCTGAAGTGGATCTTCATGTAAGTCACTACTTCCTAAAGGAAAAAGATGCAGGTAAACAAGGCCTGATTAAATGTGGAATTGCTGGAATTTACCTAAAACCATAGTTGAACCTTTGCTGAGTTTTGAACAGTTTGTTTTCAATTAATTTCTGACTTTTCCTTACTTCCCAAACGATGAGTTCTGGGAGCAGCTGCGAGCTGGACTGTCATAAGTGTTGTTTCCATAGCATTTCCAGTCTGACTGGAAGCCAAAAACATTAGAAAGCTCATGAGACAGCCTGTTTTCAAGAGTTCTCAAGCAAATTTTGGCTGATCCAGTATGTTTTGATGACTTCAGAAAATCATCCAAACTGAGGCATATCTCATAGCCAAGCTAAGCCCAAACCCTAAAGGAGTTGGTCTGCAACAAGATGTGATTTGAGAAAGAAAGGGATGGCCAAGTATTTTCTGTGGTTTATTAGAAGCATTTAAAGGCAGAGAGCAGAGATAATAAAAATAAAGAGACCCTTAAATAGAAGACTCACCCATTATTTTCCAATTCAAGCATTCAAAATTACTAAAATCCAGCTCTCCTGCCACATGACAGCATTGATTTGGTCAGGATTAATTTGGGTACGGTTTGAAGATGGGGAACTGTGTGCTGGGATCTCTACTCTGGACTGGATCTGTTTCTATGTGCAAAAGAAGGACAACTGCTGTTTTCCCCATTTTACCCAAGGAAAGGGTGGACTCCAAGTTCCTGATCGGTTACCAATAGAATTTGCTGTAAAAAAGACTTTTCCATCCATATATTAGCAAGAGCAACGTTGAAAATCTCCACTCAGGCTTTGTATCTGTAATTCACATTTTCATTCCAGTGACAGAGCCTTTCCTTCAGCAAGTTGGATATTAGCTTGTTATCGGGTTTTCCTTGAGTGCCAAATTGAAACCATACAAAAATAATAGTTCATTCCTCCAGAACACTTGTAGCCGAGGTGTCAAGTGAAGAGAAATTTGTTATGGTGAGAGATTGCAGCTTGAGCAGTCAGGGAAGTAATGGATTTTTCTTGAGTTGGAATGATATTGAAGACCTGACCAGGGAGATGAGCTGAGAGAAAACTACAAGTTCAGCCTGCTTTTGGTCATTGTGAAGTCCTGTATGTTTTTTGTAAGCAGATAGTGCAATTTTTCCTCTCTCTCTGCCGGCCAAAGGAAAATATGGAAATGTTCTCCTTTCGTATCTCCCTTCATGTCATGGTCAGACACAACCAGCCCTCCTTCAACAGCACCTTCTGAGAGCCCAGGGCCACCAGAAAGGTCAGAGGCCACTGCTGGTGAGAAGCTACCAGAGCTTTATCTCCCTGCCCTCCCTGCTGCCTGGCCAGGGACACACTCCTCCCCAAATCCCCAAAACACCTGCCCCACAATGTGACATGTGCCCCACTTTTCAGACCCCCAAGACTGCTTTCTTTCCTCAGGGGAGGTGCCTTCTTTCTGAACAGAAAACACACAGCGTCAAGTAGAGACCTTTCTGCATGCTCTTGCTGCTAGAGCTGGTGCCTCAATAAACAGAGGGGGAAGAGCTACAAACAGATAAAAAATGGAATGCATTAATTTACCCTGCTCTCCGTGAAGTGCCAAGTTCATCATTTTCTGTAAATCAAAGAGAAGATGAATGCTAAGCGTAATTCCAAGTTCTCAGCACAGATATAACAAACTATTTCCTGGCTCCAAATCTCAACCAGCCACTATGCAAGAAAATACATATGCATGTTAGTATTTCTTGTTTGATCAGTGTCAAGATTGCTTCCATTTGTTATTTCAAAAGAAACTAAGAAAATACATTTTTAAAATTCACTGCCAAGCGTAGATTCAGTTAGAAGATCAAACTCCCAATTGATTGCATCCTTCACGGTCACTGCAGCAAATTCAGGGTACCAGCTGTGTTCGTTACCCTTTCAGAAAGCAGACACGGTATATTACCAGATCTTTAGTTTTATTAGCTGCACCACAGGTCCCAGAGAGACCTGAGCTCAGTTTGTTTTTCCTCCTGCTGCCTATAATGCCTCTGGCTTCTGCTGTATGTGCTACTTCAGTCTGCATTCGAATTTCTTGTTTTAAGTTCAGAAATGTGGCACTCATTCCCCCGAATGGACTTCAAAGATCACAAAACAGGCCAATCCTTGCACATAAATATATAGATTTTAAGGACACACTTGTATTTAGGAAGAATACTTTGGCTGTAGTTCCCTGCTAATGTCTCATGAATCCAAGTAGTGGCAGGAATTTTGCTCAGTCGAGGATGTGGTTACTCATCACAAGGTGTAGCTGCAAATTTCACACAGCAGGACTCCTTTGGCAAAACAATCCTCTGCTGCAGAAGTCTCTTCTGTGGGAACTCCGCAGGGCTCTGAGTACTTTGACATTTCAATCAAATTCTCTCAGCTCACAACTCATTTTCAGCTCTCTGTGCTGGGCAGATTTTGCTCTGGAATGGCACAAGGAGAACATTCCTTACTGCTCCAGCAGCTCTCACGGACTGCTGCTCTCAATTCCCCATCAATACACTCCATGGAAAGCAGTAAGGAGACCAATACAGATCCAAAGGCAGCTTGGAAGATATTTCAAAGAAATAATTTGACGTTTTGTCTGAGCCTACTTGCTTTTCTTCAAATATGAAATATATATGTGGAGTGTATTCAGTGCATAGTAATTCGTGTGCAAGAATTACTGAGAAGTGTACCTTCAGCATGAAATCGAGGTAATTCCCCAGTTTCATACAGAGGAACATTCCTATTTACACTTTCTTTACTGTTATTAGGTCCCAAACCAGATGAACTAACTACACGTTTCTTAATTTTATTTAAAGCTATAGTTAATGCTACGTCAAACCACAGAGTCTGGCTGCCACCAGACTGGTTAAAACCCTGGAAAATCCTCTCTCAATCCATCTAATTGAGTCTCCTTTTTCTTGTCTTGCAGATCAGATGTGCTTCCAGTACAGTTTTTTAGACTGAAAACTGCGATCTGGTGGAAGCAGGGTAAGAAATGAGTGTGCAATTGCCACTTCTGTGACTTGCTATAGAGCCGTGGTTGTAAAAACAAGCCCTGATCAAAAACTGAGACTGGGAGAATTGATTGAATTTAGTGCTGAAAACTAAGGTTTTGCTTTCGATTTTTAGATACAGAAGACACTGTAACTATTTTTAAAAAGAAAAGAGAAAAGTCTTAAATCTCATGGATATATACAGATGTGTAACAGAATAAGGCAAGAAACATAGATTAATACCTGGAAAATGTATTCCAACAAGTTTCTTTCTGAGAGGAGACATTATTGGAAGTTAGGTGTTTTATTAGTTTATTTCAACAGAAGAAACCATGGAAAACACTGAAGAGGAAATGATCCATAACTTTTCCCATCAAAACAACCTGCATAATTGTGTGGTTTTTAACACAACAAAGAACAGTTGAACCAAATATCAGAAGGCTGAACACCATATTTTCATGTAAAATAAAATTAATTTTCATTTTTCAAAGCTTTTTTTTTTTAAAAAAAAAGTTATTGCACAACAGATGAAAGTTTCTTCAGACCCAGAGATTTTATTGTAATCACTGGAGAAGTTGTTATGTTAGAGGGAAATGGAGCAAGAGTTGTATGGATTCAGACAGAGAAAATCCAAATGAAAATTGACCAGGATCAAGGGAATCGAGACAAAAACAGATGATTGCTTTAGAAGAAATGGCTCATTACAAATATAATTTCTGAAAACTCATTGAGTTATCAGAGCAAATTGCTTCAATGATGGCAATGGATATTTCCTTATTTGAAAACATTAAGCATTTGTGAGGCATAATAATTCAACAACAACCAGCACAAATTAGTCTAATTATTAGGCTATCTAGCAGCACAGTGACACATGGATTACAAATGAATAAAAAATATTTATTTTTTGCCAGATGAATTTAGAAGATGAGTGGTAAGGTCACTGCAAAAGTAAGAGCTCTTTAAATATATAAAGTGTGGCGCTTCACCTGAAGTTACAGTTTATAACCAAAGGCTGAAAATCAAATAATATTGAGTTCTTTGGAATCTTCTATGAGAATCTTGCCTTTCTTTGTTGTTACTTCAGTCAAGCTGGATTCTTAATGAAGTATTTTATAATAGCTAAGCAAACACAGACAGGTAATAAAGTAGATTAATTTGGTCAAAAGGTTTTTTCAATTTTCAGCATTGATTACTCAGCACTATCATTAGCAAGCACTTCTTTTTCCTCACTAAAAACATCATGCAACTCACTGTGTTAAACATAATTTTGTTCCATTTATTCAATTAATGTCTGCACACATGCAAAGATCAGAACTTCAGACTAATCCACTTTACTGTAAGATTTTCCTCTTTTCATCCATCACTCTAGCAAAACAAGAATCCACACACATCCCATGTCTTCTAAGTAAAATAAATATATTTGAAACAGGCAAGTTAATTCAGTTACTGGAACTCAATCTTCATTCACATTTAGTGATAAACAACATGAGACCAAACAACTCTGTGCTTGAAACCTTACATATTGCCCTTCAATACTCTTCCCATCCTGCAGGCACTGGCCAAGCCCTCCCAGAAATAAAATTTTAAAAAAAAAATCAAAAGGAAATATTTGCAGATGGGATCCTTCCTGACCTGAGAGAGCACAATCTCCTGTGCCATACACGTGTTTGTTACACAACACTGCAGCTCCTCACTCGCGGCTCTGGGGAGAAGCAGAGAGCGAGGAGCAGGGCTGGATCAATCCCTAACCCCATCCCCATCACCAGCAGAGCTTGGAAGGTCAGAGCTCATCCAGGCTTGCTCCACCAAGGCTGTCAGTCACTGCACACCTCCCAGGGGTGATTCCGATTTGCATTGTAGGATCACTTATTAAGGATAGGTTTCATGGTTCAAACACATGCTCACTGAAATCTGAAGACAGAAGAGGTTGCCTCAAAATCTGGGGGTCGTTCTCCTTGATGAGAAACCGTGCAAAACTCAGGACAGCCTCTTTGTTAAAATGGAATTAACTAGATTCACATTCCAAAAACTGATACTAAAAACTTTTAAATTTAAGTTCTCTTTAAGAAATTATCCTTTTCTGATTGTGAAAGTCCATTTCTGAGTAAATAACTCTTTTCCAGTTCCTTCTGTAGAACTCAAGCATTAACAGTTCTGGAGCATATCTTTTATAGTAATGAACATATAATTTTTGTCTGTATAAGTTATAGACTTATTTACATAAATAGAGATTTAGTAAAATGAGATTGAGAAACAAATGAAAGATGGAGAAAATGAGCTTGTGGTACAAAGCCTGCAAGCAGCCTTCATTTCCTTTTAATTTTCTATGGGTATAATATCTGCATCCTCTCTTTGTGTTTTCCTCTGCTTTCCGCTCCCACTGTATCACATTCTGCACAATAATGGGAGAGTTTTTGTCTTAACTGTGCTTTGAGACAGCTGACAGCGTGGAAAGTAAATTTCAAAATGGAATGGTTTTGAATATTGGAACATGAGATGATTTCTGAAGAAAGAAATATGATTATTTTTCTCTCTGCTGACCACTGCTTGTTTTTGACTGCCAGCCTTGGGATGAGGTTTCTGAATGCAAAATCCCTAGTTCATGGATTGGGGATGGGATGATCCATTTTTCCACTCTTTTCCTTTTTTGTCAAAGCCCTGAGTGTTTTGCAGTGTTATGTCTCATTTATTTAAGATCTAGGATGCTCCTAAGTAAGACAGATAGCCTGTTTTCAGTGCTGTGGCATGTGTCTGTTTATGAATAATGAGTATGACAGACAGACTGATTAATAGCAATTTTCTATGTGGGAAGAGGCTGGAAAGGAGGACATTGTGTGGAATAATTATTAATGAAGTACAGTCAGCACCATGCAATGGAGAAGGACCGTGGGGGGAAGAAAAGGGAGAACATAAAGTAGGAACATAAAGCAAACAGCCCAAAATCTCCATAGATAATGGAAAGTAGGTGGTCAAGGAGAACAGCACAAAAGGAGGAGTAACATGAAAGGAAGGCAGTGAAATGTGAGCAAGAGTCACATAAACAATTATTGAGCACGAAGGGCCTCTGTTTGATTCTCTAATGCAGGTAAATAACAGAGCTGATCAGAGCAGTGCCTCACTGCCAAAATTGTAATATATATTTTATCCTGACTGAATTGATGAGCACACAGCCTATCAGTGTCAGTAGAGCCACCGCCTGAGTCTCATTCAGTCACTCAAATCTGCTGCTCAAACACTAAATCGCAGTTCTCAGAGCAAAGATCTGCCAAAGTGAGCACCTGCTGGCATTTCCCCACTGCTGGTGTCAGCATCCAACAGCACCTCCCAAAACATCCCAGGCTGAACTGCCCTGTCTCACACAGGCCATACAGGAGCTCCAACAACTGGAGCGGGAGAATATATATTAACAGCTTGCCAGCAGTAACCTTTCCTATCAATTTAGCCATTCCTGACAAAGAAAATGGAGGAATTTTTCAAGATTCAAAATAACCCCAAGATGGTCAGGTTTGCATCACCAACACTTGTTTTTTTGTGTTTAAGAGCCAGAGCTTCCAGTAGCTCACCTCTAGCAAGCTAACATATCCACACACTTGTCATGGATATGTTTTAGCCATTCATTAATAGCTTCTTAAATTCTCAGTGAAGCAAATGAAAAACCATAGAGAAGAGAAAAACAAAATGACCATGCATAAAATAAAGCAAGTTTGAGTGTAGTTCTAACATAGATAGCAAGAAAAGAATTAAAACATACCTATCCATGCATACAAAAAAACTCCCCTGTTGCCTGCATAGGTTGCACAGTGGTCCTTCAGGAAAGCAGACTAACAAAAAAAATCGTTATGTAATTAAAATAAGTAAAATCTGCTTATATTTTTCCCACTATTTTCCTACTGGTTATTATTTCCCCACGATAGTTTTTCAGAAGTGAAAGAAATAACATTGGTATCTTTTTATTTTAAAAATGAGGAGTTGCTCTGTATGTGCACATCCACAGCTAGCCATCCATAGGCAATATTGCTCATCACTGATCTTTCTCACCAAGTAGTATTTTCACCCTCCAAAGAGGCTGTAAATTAATCTGAAAATAGTGTTATGTAATGCCTCATTTTTAACAATTTTCCCTATTTTTCCCCTGAAATAATAACTTTTCTGTGAAACACTAGAATCCCCTGTGAATGCCCACTGTGTAAAGCAGAGACACAAAACCAGCATGAGACCTTCAGATCCTATTCCCAGTCACAGGGAATTTTAAAATCCTTTCTCTATCCTTATCTCTTAGGAAAATAGTGGCTTTTTTTCCCCTTTTACTCCACTTAGTAATAAAAATGGATATATTTGCAATCCTGTTTTATTGTGCTTTCCCTGGCAGTGCCAGGACACCCAGGACACTTGGATTGCAGTCACTGAGCAAACACCTTTTTATTTAAAATGCATGAATACCTGGAAAGAACCTGGAAGCAGGTTTACTCAATTTAACATCTGGATCATAAATAAAAGATAGCCAGAGACTGGGGTTTCTTTGGAGAGCAGGGAACTAAGTGCCTTGCCACAAACTTATTCCAGCATTTCTCTGGAATTTAATTTCCAGTTCATTTGGTTATCAGCAACACTCATTGTTTTCATGTCGAAGAGGCGATTTCAGTGCCCGGTGCAGTTTGATCCATTTAGATCTGATTTGTCCTGGTTTGAACTGGTTTTGTCTGGTGGGATGTGGTTGGATCTGGTTTGATCTGGTTTTATCCAGCTTGATTCAGATGGAATATGTTGCCTGCATATCAATTCTCACTCTGAGGAGAACTGCAGAGCTCAGCTGGAAAGAGCTGCAATGGATTTTCCCCATCTGTTTTCAAAGTTATTTGTTGCTCTGCACACACTGCTCACAGGTTTTTCTGTTCCATTTCCTCTTGATCCCCATGGCCAAACTCTAGGATTATTTTGTTTAATTCAATGAATACTCACCTCAGTGACATCTGGGGCCAGGTAATAACCTCATTTGCAGAATATAGTTTCTGTTTCCAGTGCCTGGTCCTGTCAATCAGCTGGTCTCAGGTTTCCACAAAAGTGTGTCAGATGATACATTTTTCATGCTATCCGCTCTAATCAGTGTGAAAGGAAAAAAACATATTATTTCATCTACAGTGGTGCTATATTCAACAAAAAGTTTGTTAAACCTCACCCAGATTCAGCAGCCACAGATAAGGCAAAGCCTTAATTAATTTTTCAGGATCAAGTCTTTCCACATCAGATTTATTTTAACCCTTTACCAGTTGGAAACAACCAAGGTAGATGATGAAAGGGTCATAATGCAGTGACTGGCCCTTCAAGTAGGTGAAATATGATGAGAGCAAAGAAAAATATTTTCTCTCCTTCTCCTTTGCTGCTGTTTGTTCTTTTGTGTAATGCAGGATGTTCTTCCTGAAAAATTTCTGACTTTCAGCCCCAGCTTCCTGTGAAGACTTTTCCTGCCCTGGATAAAGACTTTCTCTCCTGAAATTCAGATCATCATTAATATGATTTTTGGAAGATGTTCTGCTATGGTCAATTAGGGGTTGAGTTGTATTTGTTAGGTGCAGAAAGTTGTCCACTTTAGGCCAGTCTTGGGAAGGTCCCTATCACCCCAGAGCGCTCACTGAGGGACCACAGTGGGAACTGGAGAGGAATGAAATGGCATTTACAGAGACCCATAAATGCCCACTCTTGTCCTTCCCCAGCCCCTGAATGTGCTATTTCAGTACATGAGGCTCAAGTGTTTGCACGGTGAGTAGGAAGGGAACCCTCTCCTGATGTTTTTGTCCACTTTGGATTTCTCCTCCACTGGTCTTTTTTTGTCATTCATTTCATTATGTATGTTAAATAATGAAATTCAATTGGTTAAAGGGCAAAAATCTGGAAAACCAATTGATTTGATGTTGTTTATTTTAGTTTATTTGTGGGCAAAAATTCCTATCTGTGAGAAAGGGGTTTGTGGATAAATAAGATGGAATGTTCTTTGGAAGAACACAGCCTTCTCAGAAATGTGGAGTGTTTATTGTTTGTATTTCATGTGTATATCAAATCATAAAGTAACTCACTTCTAATCTTTTTGCCATTTCTTATCATTCTGCTCATTTCAATTTATATCTTCATCCTATAAAATGTAAAAGCTTCTAAAAATTGCTTGGAAAGGGACCATATTACAAACACAAACATCACAAAACAAGATGAGCTCTATTTCTTTTTAACAGCTCATCATCAGTTCTCTCAGGAGAATGTTTCTGTCTCTGGAAATAAAACCTCTTCAGCTGAAATAATTCCTCAGATTTTTAATTAGTACATTCCTCTTCAGGAGTCGTCTTTTAATAGCTAATTCCTTCACCTGCCCATCTTTCTTAATTCTTGAAAACAATCCTCTCAGCAGTTCCAGCAGCTATGTGCTTTGCACAATGACACTTAAAGATAAGTCATAAAAGAAATAATAAAATTGACCAGCTCAGAGATTAATTTTAAAGTGAATATAGAATAAATCCCATCTACTTTTCAGTTCTAATTTTATTTAAGTTAATGCAAACAGAAAAGAATCAACACAGTATTTGCCTGCAACATGGCATCACAGAATGGTTTGGGCTGGAAGGGACTTTGAAGGTCATCTGGTTCCAAACCCCTGCCATGGGCAGGGACACTTTTCCCTGGACCAGGTTGCTCCAAGTTCCATCCAGCCCAGCCTTGGACACTGCCAGCTGACCATGAGTTTGCACAGCCTGAGAAGCCACGAGGCCCTGGGTGCTCCAGCACTCTTCTGCTTTTGAGCAGCAGCTGCCACCACAGACTGACGAGCTTTTCAGGACAGGGTTTTGTGTCATTAATTGATCCCTCCTGTTCCCCACCAGGTCTGTGACCTTTCCAGGAGCAGAGAAGTGTCTGTACGGTCACTAGAAATGATGCTCACCTGTGATTTTCACAGATGAAAAACTGTCATTTTATCATTCAGGAAACCTGAGAAAATGAAGTTAGAGCAATATTAAAATTTTATGTCATATAATGATTCCTGTTCAATACTGAAGATCTCATTCATGACCACTGTTCACAGAGTGCTTTCAAACCTTCAAGCGAAACAGTAAAGATTTCAATCACTTCTTACACACAAATATGTATGTGGTGCTCAAGTAAACACTCTGCTTTGAAAGTATGAGAACTGTAGGTAGCAGGAAAAAGAAATTACTTTGAGAAAATGCATATTCCTCTTTTAAACTCCTATATATGCTGTTTTTTTGGAAGACCTAAAATTGGAAATCAACTTATTTCTTATTTCTGCACAATATACTGCCTTGCCTACTGCTGCTCAGTGATTATTTTCATGTGAACTTCAAGAGCCTCTGCTCTGTTTAAAAATACATATTTTATTTTCTCTTTCATGAAGGAGTTTATTGTTTTCTTTTCTCAGCAGTAATTCCATTTGTCTGGGTGCCAGTATCACTGAACCCAAACAAGGCTGTTTATTCTTCTGCAATTTCAGTCTCAAGAAGAATAAAGCTATACGCCAAAGTGTCTCTGAACACTGCCACACTGAAAGCAGCCACTCGAGATATTGTGCACACTCACACAGGTTGTAAGATAAAAATTAAAAACCCTCTGAATCTCTACTGCAGAGACACGAGGGTGAGCAATTCCATCTCCACATTTATGTTTGGTGTTAGTGTAACTCCTAATTTCTCAGATTCATTCTTCATGCTTTATTTATTTATACTTTTAAAAAAATTTATACTTTATACTTTTAAAATATTTTTCTGCTTTTTAAAAAAAGAGTTGTATTTTTTACAAGGAAAAGTGATTGCACAAAGCTTTCAACTGGAAGAGTATGGATCTAGGACAGGTATTAGGTAAAACTTCCCCGTGAGGGTGGTGATTCCTGGCACAGGTTCCCAGAGAAGCTGTGGCTGCTCCATCCCTGGAAGTGTCCAAGGCCAGGTTGGATGAGGCTTGGAACCACCTGGGATAGTGGAAGGTGTCCCTGCCCATGGCAGGGGGTGGATTTGGATGATTTTTTAAGATTTCTTCTAACCTAAAGCATTCTATGATTCTAGGGGAGAGCACATTGTCAGGCTTCAACTCCAGGACATATCACCTTGGTTGTAGGACCAGGACAGCTTTACTGACTTCACTTCTTTTCACCTAAAGCACAGAATCACATATCAGGAAATCTGGATCAGCCTGATTTAATGGTATAGAAGGACTTCTGAGCAGAGTGATTCATCCCAGGGACTGATTCCCAGGGCTCTGCTGTGTGAAAGGCTTGGTTGGATAAGTGCCAGGTGAGAGCAGGAAATAAAAAATAGTAGACGTATTCACCAAGCATCCTTTTGTTTTTTAAGTCACCAATAAACACAATAAATATTTATGCTGAAATTATGTTCTAACAGCTTCTGAAAAATGAGAAAAAGCACAGAATTGGGTAACAGCTGACTGCTTCAAATCTAGCACAGCTGATCAAGCAGAGTTGATGAAATTGAGGAAAACTGTGAAAATTGAACTCAAAGTCACACACACACAAAACAAACAAACAAACAAAAGGTCTGTGGAGAAGAATGTTCTATTTCTGACAAAGAAAGTTTGCTTTTGAGAGGGTAGAAAAAGAAAGGACTGCTTAAAACATCTCTTTCCTGCAAAGAGGTTATAGCTCGTTGAGTGCCTGGGTTAATGACAAATTTGCTGTGGATGTAAGGGGTGAGTGGAAGGTACAGTCTCCAGCTGCCTGGTTTTGTCTGTAACTGCTGATGGAATTTAGTCTTGGTCACAGGATCCTCTGGTGATTCAGGATGAGCAGGAATTGCCACTGGCAACGGATCAGGGTGAGGACCAGAGACCATTTTTTTTGAAATCACCTTTTTTCTGCTTGGCATTGAGCTAAATAGCTCAATGTCTGATAAAATAGCTCTATAACTGCATAATGTTGAAAGAGCTAAAAAAACCTTAAAAATATATCAGTACAGATTTTTAGTACCCCTGCTTTTGCAAGCAAAGCTTTTACATTAATTAGTGTCTCCACATACTTACAGATTTGGAGATGTCCCAGAAAAGAGTTTCTAGGGATTGGAAACCTCTGGCAGACTTCAGCAAAATATCATAGGTCAGAGTAGAAAAGACTATTATTACTCTATCCGACCCATTGTGAAAAGAAGAAATGGCTTGTATAAATGAATATTAAATCAAGACCCTAAGCAAGGGGAAAATTACATTTCCTTCTGATTTTAAATCTTTTTAAACAGCATAAAGAGAAGGATGGCTGACATCTTTGATTTAGAGGCACCTCACTCCCTTTCAAACCTTCAAATTTGCATTTTCCAGGCAGGGTCTCTTGCACTTCAGCGGCATCCACAGAGCAAGTGGGAGCTGAAACACAGGAATTCCATCTGATTATAGGGAAAAACTTCTTTACTGTGATGGTGACAGAGCACTGGAACAGACTGAGCAGAAGGATTGTGGATTTTCCTTCCCTGGAGATATTCAAAAGCCATGTGGAGATGATCCTGGGCAACCTGCGGTAGGCGAAGCTGCTTTAGCAGTAGGGTTGGGCCAGAATGTCTCCAGAGGTTCCTTCCAACTCCAGCCATCCTGTGATTGAGGATTTAAGAACCTGGCAGGGTCAGGATGCAGAGCAGGTCTGGGCTGTAGGTTCTATTACTGTTTTCCAAGTGTTTATTTTCAAAGACTGTGGTGACCATTCTGCTATAGCGGAGGTTTTGAAGAGATTAATGTATCTTCTTTACACTGGAAAGGATATATCTTTCTATTGCTGAAGCCCAACTGATTGCATATTAAAACCAACAGTATTTAATATTACACCTGAAAATTCCTTAACTGCAGAAACTACCTTGCAAGACCTCTTATATGCAAGACCTGCCTTTACAAAAAAAA